>JAYMTP010004625.1:0-14627 GCA_036897365.1 Geranium brycei
TATGTAGGGATGAAAACATGGAACATGATATGAAATGAAAATAAGGAATTGTGTGCATATGAGATGGAATCATGAAATCACGTGTATGAAAAAATCCACCGGCACAAAATACCCAGAAACAACCATGATCAAATCATTTCCATTTCACGAGTCGATGATTCCACCTTGTACAAAATCACATAATTGCATGTGTTTATTATGTAGGGATGAAAACATGGAACATGATATGAAATGAAAATAAGGAATTGTGTGGATATGGAACTAAGGAATTGTGCGCATATGAGATGGAAACCTGGAAATATGTTGCAAATGGGATAAGACAATTGTATCAAACGGACCATATGACAACAATACCAGATTATAACAGGGCCAGATCATATGACATTGATGAACAATAAGTATGACCAATTAGAATTGTGAAATTCGTTCTATGCAACACATGCATTTAATCAGTTTTTCAAACGAAAAAAATGCAACAAAAACCCAAAACTTAGGTCAAAGGCATGATCTGGGATTAAACACCCGAATCAAAAATCAATTGCAAAATCAATTTCAACAAGACCCGCATAGCACAAGAAGTAAAAACTGAATTGGGATATTTCAAACATTCACAAATTGGACACATCAAAAATCAATTGCATGATCAGAGAATGTACTATACACTACCAAAGCGACCAAAAACTTGACATGATTGTTCAACAAATTCACAAATGGTGACAGTAGATTACTAACCCTCCTGTTTACCCTTAGGCAAGTTCAAAATTCTCTGTGATTTTCGCTTTGTTGGAGCCATTAAAGACGATCGACAGAAAACTTGCAGAAAAATACCAAGATGGCAGATTGAGTTAGTGTGGAAAGGACAGAAACGAGTACTGGCGTGAAGGATCAATAGGGTTTGAAGATTTGGGAAAAAGGGAAGAATTTTGAATGAACAATTTTTTTGAAGATTTGGGAGATAATCAGGGAGTTGAGTCTCATTCAAATTCTAATCAAGGTAGTGATACAAAATTGTCCCTCTCCCAAATCCATTATGTGCGTTATTGGGCATAGAAAACAAATTAATTACAATATGTGCCATGGGTAATTGTCATTCATTTGGACGGTCGATTTTTAGATCGGACGGATGAGGTTTATTCGCATATTTGTACCTGAACACACAATTTGTGCGCGAATTAATCCCAATATTTAAATGGGGGGAGGGGGGGCGAAATTCCATACTAAAAGAGAACAAAATATTTTTATATGAATAAAATTTATCAATACATGATTGTCCACATAGCTATTTTTCGACACAAAATCTTACACGATGACGAGATGAGAGTTGAGTTATACGAGACGCCATATTTTGAAAACACTCCGAAATTGTTTCGTCATCAATGCTAACAAATACTTCCTTCTTGATGTATACTATCAAACTGTCATTTAACCATTCGTCACTCATCCTATTTCGTAAAACATTCTTCACAATATTCATTACTGAAAATACTATTTCAACGGACGCCGTTGCAACTGGCAAAAACAATGCCAATTTAATTAAGCGGCACACCAATAGAAAAGTGCAAGCTTTTCTAATTGTGATCATCTTCTTTGCAAGACTTTCTAAATCTTCAATACTAAAGAACTCTATATCACTTTTGACATTAAGATTGTACATGTCAATTTGACTTCCAATCATCATGAACTCTATCTCTGAGAAGTCTTTCGGATACAGTTTAACAAGATTAACTAACTTACCAATATTAAAGTTAGCAAACGAATTCTAAGGATCAAGACATGCTACATAAAGAAGTAGATCTTTTCTTATTTATGAGAAACGGTTATCCATCTCCGTTAAAACTAAACAAGAACCCAATAGTGCAAACAAAATAATGCATTAAAATTAAGAAAGAATGACAAATAAATAAATGTACTTGATCAAAATTAAAGAAAAACATAACACATTACCTCGCAAAAAATTTTAATCTGATAATGATGATAATTAGTAGCAATTGTCTCATCTCTCTTCATTTAGGTACGAGATTTTATGATATCATTCATATCAACAACAATGATAGAACTCGACACACAAAAAGAGTCAAATTCAACCAAAAATAGCTCCCATCTTCCTTCTTCTCGAAAATCTTTTAGTTGATCCTTCACATTCTTAATTAAATGCATAGTTTGTACAATATTTTGATTTTTTTTTGTTGCGGTGAGTTTGATAAATAATTGGTGCATGCCAAATATTTGTTTCATCAAGGGCAAAACAAATACAAAGTCATAACTCTCTATTCTAATTAATAATGTCTTTAGACATTACCTTGTGTATCGTTGTTACTACCATTCTAGAACAAATTCACCAACACTTTTATTACAGATGGTCATAGTCTAGACGCAATGAGATTATGTAATGTGATACCCACCTAATGTCTCCCGGTCTTGTCAATCTTGTTTTTTGATTTTTCCCTTTACCACTAGTAATTTCTCCGGACTCAAGATGTTCAATTATTCTATCATACTCACTTTGCCGAACATTGTCAACCCGTTTGTAAGATGATCCACTCGTGCTCACAAGTAAGCACATGAGAGAGAAAGAAAAAAGAGGAGAAGAATGAATGAATGAATGATAAATAGGAGTATTTTGATTTTTTTAACAAACATAAATACTTAATAGAATATAACAGAATAAATATGGAATTTTAAATTTTTTAGTTACTTTATCAAGTGAATATTTATATCTCGATGCAGTTTAGTGAAAAGAGTCAAATTTATAGCGACGCTTTATATGGGAATGACGGAATCCTTGAGAAAGCAAAAGTAAAACTACAGCCCGCCCCGGCCTATGCTGAAGATTGGGTCATATTAATGGGCCGATCAAGTTTCAGAAGCCCATTATTGAAATTTAGACGGTTAACATTATTGGGCCCGAAAAAAGCTTCACTTGACCAATCCATCTTTCCCACATGTGTCATACGTGTCATCCTGTGGCAAACAAACAGATATGACGGTGACATCATCACCAGCCTCTCCGCTTCTCCTCCCAGCCCGACCCTCCACAAGAATCCACACCGCTGCTCCGATCCGCTCATCCATGGAGCCGCCGAAGCGCGTTGTGGTCTGCGGCGGCGGAGTCATCGGCGTCTGCACGGCCTACTTCCTCGCCCAGAAAGGCGCCGCCGTCACGCTCGTCGAGAAGTCCTCCGTCGCCTGCGCCGCCTCCGGGAAAGCCGGCGGGTTCCTCGCCCTCGACTGGTGCGACGACGGTCCCCTCTCGTCCCTCGCCAGGGCCAGCTTCAATCTCCACCGTTCCCTCGCCGAAGACCTCCACGGCCCCCAATCGTACGGCTACAGGCCCCTCACCACCCTCAGCCTCACAATCACCGAATCGGCGAGCCCTACATCGGGATCGAGCGGCTCGATCGTGCCGTCGTGGGTCGATCGGCCGTCGAAGAGCCCTAGAACGATCGGGTCGACGGAGACGACGGCGCAGGTGCACCCTCAGCTGTTCACGCGAGCTCTGTTGGAGAGGGCTGTGAGTGATTACGGCGTGGAGGTGGTGATTGGGAAATTGGAGCGAGTGGAGGAGGAAGGAGGGCGAGTGAAATCGGCGGTGCTGGAAGGAGGGCGAGTGATTGAGTCGGAGGCGGTGGTGTTGGCGCTTGGACCGTGGTCGAGTAAATTAGAGGTGATTGGGTCTTTGTTCAGAGTTTCTGGTGTCAAAGCTCATAGCATTGTTCTGGAACCCAAAGATGGTGAAGCCATAACACCACACGCTCTGTTCCTCAGCTATTATCCGTCTGGAGGAGGAAAACCTCTGGATCCAGAAGTGTATCCTCGTCCCACAGGTATGTTGATAATTACTTTTCTGCATTTATTTATTTTGTGATCTGGGTTTGTAATCATTTTGTAATTATGTTAGCAATTAAAAGTGGATCCCTTGATTTTACATCTTAGTACATTGCAAAATAACTGCACTAGAATATTGGAAATAGGTTGGTATTAGACGAATGTTGAAATGGTTGCTTTGATCTTCAGAATTATGAATCACTTGGTAACTTCAGAATTATGAATCACTTGGTAACTCCAGAATTATTTATTTTTTGTTATTTTGTGATCTGGGTTTGTAATTATGTTAGCAATTAAAACTTGATTGCTTGATTTTACATAATATTACATTGCAAAATAGCTGTTTAAATTTTAACTAGAATATTGGAAAGTGATGGATATTAAATGGATGTTGAAATGGTTGTTTTGATTTTCAGAATTATGAATCACTTGGTAATTCCTTTACCATTGCAAGACCCAATACTTGAATTTTGCAGAACCAGTTGAAAAGAGATCTGTTTGGTTGGGATATTGACAAATATTTGATGAAATTGCATTTTGGATTTTAGAATTTTGAAGTACTTGTGAATGTGCTTGAGTTTGGCATTTTGGAGTACAAACTGCAAAGGCAATTGCTTGATTAGGGCATAGAGAATTGTTTGATGAAACATCAAATGGGTAATTCTCAATTCCTTGGCTGGCTGCTTGAATTGTTGATTCGACTTGCAGGTGAGGTGTACTTGTGCGGGATGTCTTCCGAACAAGAGGTTCCGGACGATCCAGAGCAGGTGGTGGCCGATCCAGAATCAATCATGGTGCTGAAGAGAGTGGCAAGGTCTGTGTCGAGCCATTTGGGACAAGATGCAGCAGTAAAAGCGGAGCAAGCTTGCTTTCTGCCAAGCACTGATGACGGTTTGCCCATAATCGGTGAAGTTCCAGGGATAACAGGATGCTACGTGACAACTGGGCACAGCTGCTGGGGGATTCTCAATGGCCCGGCAACTGGAGCTGCCATGGCTGAGCTCGTAGTGGATGGCAGGGCCACTATCGTTGACCTCTCCCGCTTCAGTCCTGCCAGATTTAGGAAGCGCTAGTAAATTAGTAATTCTGTAGAAACTATAAATCACTACGAGTTGTTGCTGTAAAAAGTACATTTCTGCATTGGCATTGTGTACCTGTTTTCTGTTTTCAAAAGAAATGAATGGTAAACTGGAGATCAGGAGATCTTTCCGGGCCATGTGTATAACTCTGATGACTTTGTTCTCTTCTGAAGAAGCAGTGAGTGTATGGTTGTTACAGTCATGACAGACATGTGGTGAGGTACACTATGGCTGGGCAGTGTGAGGCCCATCGAGCTCAAACACTGATTCAATTATTTGACTAATTTCAGATACTACAAAAGGTTCATATAGAGTCAGCAGGTGATAATTTTGAACAGATTCAGTGTGTTTTGCCCTACTTGTCTTGTTTTTCTCAGTGCTCACATTTCGGTGATTCACTACGCATTAGTGTTAGTGCGGAGAAGAAGAAGAAATGTTGATACAACACACATGCATGGCAAATGTGTGTTTATAGAGGTCCTACAATGTTTTAATGTCTTTTGGCAAGATTAGGCATGGCATTTTCCGACCTCTGTTTGATTCCAAAAACGATGAATTCAGAGCTCACCTTTTTGATACAGCGATAGTAATTTTTATTACAGCACCGACAGTTACAAAAATGTTTGAAGCCTGTTTCTTGATGATTAAAACAGTCAGTCCAAGGACACTCGATTGAGACAAAGACCCTCTTCTATGTTTCTGTATATTGATATTCCAAATGTTCTTGGTAATAGCTATATCGCCGACATGTCAACTAAACTTGGATATGATTATAATAATTTTGGGTCCTATGACCATCTTCATCTTGAATACATAATAATATTTTAAGACTCGGTGCTCTCTTTATACATATAATCAAATGGTAACTTTGTGGTCACGGGGACGACTTCGCTAATCGAAATTTAGCAAGACTGTTAGATAGTATCAACTAAAGAACGACCTTATTCAATCCAACCAGTTCGATTCCACATTCAAACGTTTGTACCAATATACTCTTTCTGCACTCAAAGATTGCTCTTTTATTAATTTTTATGTAATTAAGTAATAGCAGAGCACATGGTGTCACAGCTTAAAAGGGGTTGTGGCTATGCAAGGAATAGTTGTTTTATGTAGATCTTGTGAGGGAAGATGGGCTGTATTAAGTAAAGTACCCATAAAGTTATTGAATTGGGATTAAGAAGAAAAAAAGAATGATTCTTCCAAGAAACAAGACTCTCTCACACTTGTACCCACCAAGAGCAAAGAACAATCTTTTAATCATTAACTCATGGTTTTAATTTCAGTCGCGGTTTTGCTTCTTTTTTTCGGTAATAATGATAATTTCTGGGTTTTAGCTGCTGATTACAACAATAAATTGTAGCGTGCATGCAGTGCATATAATTTGTATGCAATTACGTGACCACGAAGAGAGGTAAGAGTAGGGAAAAAAGGAACACGATCCGTTGGTTCGGGGAAGAAATTTTTTACTCCCACTTCCACACAATTCTTCAAAGACCAGCTGAAATGTTCAGCTTTATGTGTTCACCACAAAAGTCAAGCAATATAGGTGAAACGTAGGCATGAGTTTACCTTGTACTCTACATGATTGGATTGGATTTTCTACTATTATTTTCTCTCCAATAAATTCCATATGCTTCATTTAATAATACATGTATGACATCTTGCTTTGCCTAAATAGGCTTTTGTCCAATTTTAAAACTTCACCATTTCAAGTTGTTTTGGTCATGGCATTTCAACTTTAGCTTCGTCGGTGTTACTTATTGTGCGACTGCTTGACATGACCTACCTTGTGGGTATAGTTATGTACATAGTAATATGGCATGTTTGAGATTGTTTTCTAAACTTATTACCAAGTGAATGGGCTACTTAGTACTTGCCTTTTCATGTTCTTGGATATCAAACTTGCTCAGTTCTTCAAATTTGATGTATAATTGTGTGAAAATCGATACAATTTAGATTTAATAAATTATATTGTTTGTTATGATTTAGTAAAATCTTAAAATGAAAACTACAACAGTATTAATTTTGACTTCTTTATTTAAAGTGTAAATCGAAATATAATTTATATTTTGAGTCATGTGAATTGCAATTGATTTTATTCAGATAACTGAATCGACATGCTATTCGGATTTACTTCACGGGAGTATATATGTGATGGACTATTGTTGTCAAAACCCTTTGTCATCACATACTGTTCATGGGAAGCATCATAGAATGCTTTTTGGTTTTGGAATCATTAAGGCCATTGGATTTGGTTAATAACCTTTTGAAAAGTTTATTTTGTTATCATCGAGCATGACCCAATCTCCACCTCCAAATTCCTCTACAGCCATTGGATTTGGTTGATAACCTTTCACGCAAAACTTAAAAGCCTATTGCTTTTAAGCATTTGGAGCCTTCTCCCTACAAATTTTATGTCCTCTAGTTGAAATTAGAAAGAAGATGGTGATTTTAAAGGGCAAAAGAATAAAAGGGTCTCTCCTCAACACTCATTAAAAGATGCACTATCATATTTAGACAAGGAGATGACTTGACAATCTTGACCAATATTGTATTGTATGTTACATAAGAAACCAAACAAATTAGAGCAAGCAAGGCTCCTCCATGGGCCATGGTTACTAAATCAACAATCTATGTTAGATCTAATTACCATTGAATATTAATTAATTTCTTGTTTTAGGTGTTAACCTACCTTAACCTTTCTCTTGTGTCTTAAATAAAAATAATTTTATGTGGGAGTGGGTAAAAGCTGCCACAAGAATAAACCGTAAAAGGTAAAAGAAAGAAGATGAGATTGGGTTGGGATGATGGATTGGTGGTGGATGAGATCATGCACCCCAATGCATTTATGTAGGAACTTACGCAAATTCTTCGTGTACCGCCAAAGACAAACATCATTCATAAAGTGGCCCAAGAATTTGGTTCTTGCCCATAAAGCTACCATGATTTTGTCACAAATTTGATTGAGATCGTGAATTTAAATCTTATCGTAAAAATGACTCAAATGTTACAAAAGTGAGTTTAAATTTTTAGTTCAGTTCATCATTTAAAATGGTATCAGAATATCAATTTTTGGTTAAAACCTCAAAATTATTTAGCTTTGTCCACTTATGATATGTGATTCTGACGGATATGCAAGATCATCCAATCGCATTCGCATCCGAACATTTTCGATCTGTTTTATTTTCGCTTGTTGCATTCTTTCATTCCAATCACCAGAAAGTTAACGTGTCTATTGTCTCCTTGATGGATTCATACCAGCATAACTCGGTCAATAAAAGGTCAAATCGAACAAGTTTATATACCAATTTGAAGAGAATTCGAAGATCTACAACTTTGTTAGAAGAAAGTTGTGTCAAACTTTGACATTTGGGGCATGTCACGGCCTCCATGTCACAGTTGTGAAAAAAATCATTCCAAAGCTGTGACATCATCCCGAGACTGACCCAAAAGATATATTATGTTATGACCTAGGTGCACCATCGTGACACCTATTTGGTGAGGCGGTAACATGTTCGATTTCAAATTAAAACACAATTTTTGACATATTTTTTATTGGACTAGTTCCCAAAGCATAGAAAGGACAGCGACTAAGAGCTTCGAATAAGATTTTGAAGTTATTGAGAGACAATTCAAGACTCTAGAAGGTGATCGGGATTGTGAGGATCAAGAGTATGACTCCATTTGGTTCACGTGGATTCGCCCCAATCTTACCCATTTTATTATTAGTGGTGATCACGTGCACTTGCGCGTTAACCGTACACCGATGTAACACCATCCACAAACCCAAAATAGGCCTAATTCGATTCATAAATCGAGCTAAATATAAATATAAAAGTCAACCGATTCGATTCAGTTAGAATTAAATACCGCTTTTGGTAATAACAATTATAGCTGACTTATTAAACTTTTTTGTTTCTTGTATAATTTCTTTAATTTGACAATAGTAAGAATCGGTTAAATCCTAATTTAAACTCATTCATTTCGATTCTGAAACATGAATAACCTTAAGCATACCAGGCTCAAATTCTCTAAAAATAATAAAAATAATCCAACTTAAAAAAAGGGTAGCAACATATATATTGTAAATAGGTTGCACTTCAGTCCAAACCAGCTCAAACGTCCAAACCAATCACAGGTATTGAATTAGTGTAAATTTGTGCGCGCGTTATCTCAGCACGCGACACGTGGCTAAAAAATTGACCCGCGGTATTTTTCAAGTCTCAAACATTCTACCATTTTTTACAAAAGTTCCACTTGATCTCAAACATTTCATTATCTTAAACAAACATTCCACTAGTTCAGACGGTTTGACACTCCACTCGATTTGTACATAATTTCTCCTCTATTTTAAATTCTCCCCTCTCCTCAAAACCTGTTTTGTATTTACTAACTTGTTAACTTTATGGGGTCTACTAACGATTGAAAGCTACAAAGCGTTTTCTCTTTAGACGAAATTTTGGATTTTAAGAAGCTCTGCAACTTTAAGTCCTGACGAAATGGACAAGAAAAATGTGACATGCAATCTACTATACTATTTGGATCCGTTATCAGATTATTACCAATAATAATGAGATCAAATCCTTTCTTCATCAAAATTAATTAGACCCATCTCATGTCATTTATAATGACACCATGGAACGTAATTGGTATTTCATAAGTTGGGACCCTCCCCATAATAATGCTTCCACCACATGTCTTGTTTTATTTATGATTCATTTATTTCGTTACTTTTGTCGATTCATATACCCATTTTTCAACTTCCTTCCCCTTCTATCTCAATCTTAATTTCCAGCTTAAAGCACCAAATTGCCTAAATTGTATATAATCATAAAGGTTTTGAATTCAAATTTCATGCCCCCATCATCTGAGTTTATACTCACTAACCAATGCATTAATGTTTATAATGGGCTATCTAAATTTATCCTTTTAATTTAAATTATATTTTAGCTCCGCATAAGAGGAAAGATCATTAATATATGATCCGAAAACTAGTCCACTTTTTCTTTTTTGACTTTTTGAAAGATCCACCAAAAATACAATATTACATTCTATTTATTTAATATTTTTAGTAACTAAAAACCTAAAATTAATATAAAAATACATAAATAACTCAAGATTTTCGTTAAATATGGATATGAAATGTTGATAAAAACTCCAAAAAATAATTTGGTGTTGAAAAATCATTAGACAATGATACCTTGAGATCACATCAATTGGAGTAATACAAATCATTTTCAGTTTTTATTATGCACAAAACCATAAATCAAATGTTTTTTTAAAAAAAATATCTTCCACAACTGAAGACTAAATGGTCTGTTAATTTACATGATCAAGAGGGGTGGTGCCGACATCTGACAAATTAAATATAAAAACGGAGTTAAAGTGTAAGGAAACAAAGATTTAATGGTAAAGACAGTGTTTAAGAGATAGGAGATCCAACCCTACCTGTGTGTCTTGTAGCACCCAAGATGCTATTCTCGTCACATTCTTCTGTTTCTTCAACACCATAGCAAAGCGGTGGTGGTAACAGTTTACTAATTAATCATTCTTATAAATAACCTTAAAATTTATTAATCCTCCTCCTGCACACACCAATACCATACCACATTGGTTCTGTTATGTTTTGTTTTGGTCATGAGCTGTTCATTTTTTCTCTCTCTCTCTCTACACTTTCCGTCACATGGCTGTCCCACCTTAAATCTCACTTCTTTCTCCACCGCTTTCTCTCTCCGTTCTCTTTTTTTACCTCCTCGAGGCAATTATAGACCATGAGGGATCGTTTTGAGTGATGAGGATCATGAGATTTTACAGTTTGGATCTTCATTTCCTGTGGAGGGCTCGAGTTCTTGCGTTTCTCGCTGTTTTTGTGGTTGGGTCTCGTGGGCTCAACACCGATGGTGTGTTGTTGCTTTCTTTCAAGTACTGTGTTCTCAGCGACCCTCTTCGGGTGCTCGAGTCCTGGCACTACGCCGACGACACGCCGTGCTCCTGGCGCGGCGTGACGTGCGGCGGTTCGGGGCTGCCGGCGGCGGATGGTTACTCTCGCGTCACCGCCTTGTCGATCCCGAGCTCTCTGCTTCTGGGTTCCATTCCCGCCGATCTGGGTATGATCGAGTACCTCCGGAGGCTCGATCTTTCCAACAATTCGCTTAATGGGTCTCTCCCGGCGTCGATTTTCGATGCTAAGGAGCTTCAGGTGCTTGATTTGTCCAACAATTTGATCTCCGGCGAGCTCCCAGACAGTATCGGGCAGCTGCAGAGTCTCGAGTCTCTCAATCTCTCCGACAATGCCTTGGCCGGGAAATTGCCCAACAACCTCCGGAACTTGCGCAACCTCACCACCTTGTCGTTGAAGAACAACTACATCTCTGGCGGCCTCCCCGGCGGGCTCACGGCGGTTCAGGTTCTGGATCTGTCTTCGAATCTCATCAATGGGTCTCTGCCTGCGGATTTCGGCGGCGACAGTGTACGGTACCTTAACGTCTCTTACAACAAGCTTTCTGGGGAAATTCCGGTGGAGTTCTCGGAGAAAATTCCAGATAACGCCACGATCGACCTCTCCTACAACAATCTCGCCGGAAAAATACCAGAATCCCAGGTCCTTTCGAACCAGGAAACGAGGTCGTTTTGGGGAAACCCGGATTTGTGTGGCGATCCAGCTAACAGCCCCTGCTCTATTTCTTCTTCTTCTCCTCCAAGTCCCTTACCCTCTGCTCCTACCTCTCCACCGGCCATTGCTGCACTCCCCAAAATCGACTCCACCAAAGACACAACAGACCCACAAGGATCAAACTCCGATGAAAAGTCTGGTGGGCTCAGAGCGGGCACGATTATCGCAATCGTGATCGGAGACATTGCCGGAATTGCTATTCTGTCAGTGATTTTCTTGTACGTTTACCAGTTCAAGAGAAACAGGGCAGTGGAGAGCAAGCTCAAGCAAGAAGCCAGAGCTGCCAAGGACAGCTGGTCGGAGTCGGAGTCGGAGTCGAAACACATCACGGCGTGGTCCTGTCTGAGAAAAGGGGGCGGAGACGACGGCGACAGCTCCGACACCGCGAGCTCCTCCGACGAAGAGGATCAGAGGAAAAGTCTAAATAAGCAAGAGAGCCACGATCAGAGCAACAAAACCAGCGGGACCTTGGTGACCGTCGACGGCGAGAAGGAGCTCGAGCTCGAGACGCTGCTCAAAGCCTCAGCCTACATACTCGGCGCCACCGGCTCCAGCATTACGTACAAGGCGGTGCTCGAAGACGGGACCGCCCTCGCCGTCCGGCGGATCGGCGAGAACAGCTTCGAACGGTTCAGGAACTTCGAGAGCCAGGTTCGGGCCATAGCGAAGCTGGTGCACCCGAATTTGGTTCGGATTCGTGGATTCTATTGGGGCTCCGACGAGAAGCTCGTCATCTACGATTACGTCCCCAACGGCAGCCTCGCAAACGCTCGTTACAGTAAGTGTACTCTGTTTCTCTCTTTTTATCAGTCTCCGGCGGCGCATTATAGCGCGGCGGTTCGTGCTAAAGTGCACCGTGGACTGGCTTAGTTGACCGAGTAAGTATTAAGTAAGTGAAACTGATGAACCTTCTTTTTCGATTCACGCAAAGTCAACGGTATGAGAATCGTGCAGCTTTGTTGGGTCACCCACGGCGTCCGCTAGCGACCTACTTTTCCATAATTCAATGCTATATATCATTTTTCTTATCTGAAAATGACTCGCTCTGGTTAATTTTGTTTTGTACTAATCTCTGTGTTTGTTTTCAGGAAAAGTAGGATCTTCTCCTTCTCACATACCTTGGGAGGTACGTCTTAAAATAGCAAAAGGAATGGCTCGAGGACTATCCTATCTCCACGAGAAAAAGCATGTTCATGGGAACTTGAAGCCCAGCAACATTCTCTTGGGCTCCGACATGGAGCCCAAAATCGGGGATTTCGGCCTCGAGAGGCTCTTTGCGGGCGACACGAGCTACAAAGCCGGCGGCTCGGCCCGGAATTTCGGGAGCAAGAGGTCGACAGCGTCGCGGGAGAGCTTTCCGGACCACACGCCCGGGCCCATCCCGAGCCCAAGCCCGAGCCCGAGCCCGAGCTCGGTCGTCGGGTGCTTGTCGCCGTACCACGCTCCGGAATCGCTGAGGAGCATCAAGCCCAACTCCAAGTGGGACGTGTACGCGTTCGGGGTGATACTGCTGGAGCTCTTGACCGGGAAGGTGGTGGTTTTGGATGAGTTGGGCCAGGGGCTTGGGCTTGGGCTCGACGATAAGGCCCGGGTGTTGCGGATGGCTGACGTGGCGATACGTGCTGACCTGGAAGGGAAGGAGGAGTGGTTGATGGCATGCTTCAAGTTAGGGTACAGTTGTGCGTCACAAGCACCACAGAAGAGACCGCAGATGAGGGAAGCAGTACAAGTTCTTGAGAAGGTGCCTTGTTCGTCTTATTATGGACACTCGTTGTAGAAAGAGGAAGAGAGAGTGTGCGTGTAATTTCACTAACAGACTGTTGTTTGGTTTTTATCTTTCTTGTGCTTGTGTGCTAACTCGTAACTTTCCTTTTCCTCATTTTGGAATCGACTCATGTTATGGGTAATTTATGTTACTATTATTTTTCAGATACATTTAAGATTTATGTTGGCACGTATTTTCTTCTAATGATATATAAAATCATTAATATCAAAACCGTGAAGCAGCCAATTAAGAGTTCTGATATTTAAGAGTATTAGTATTCAAATTTGATATCATCACTGTTCAAGTTTTGTAATAGTTTGGGCAGGGGTGGATTAAGAAATGTCTGAAAGGAGGGGTACTTAATAATATGAATAGAACTGTGTGTATTATTATTCAATAGGTGATGTTTTATATACACAAGAACATAATAAGAGATGAGGGAAATACTCATTCACTCTAAAATATAAGCAACTAGATATACTAAATAGGTGGTGAGATATTTGAGGAAGACTAAGACTAAATATTATTCTCAACATTCCCCCGCAAGTTGATCGACGTTCAGGAAATAACAACCTTGTAGATCAGAGTGTGAAAGCGTGGTCGAAGTAAGGGTTTTGTCAAGACATCGGTAAGCTTGGCATCGATGGAGACAAATGAAACCCGAAATGTGCCCCGTTGTACTTGTTCACGGACAAAGTGGTATGCCAAAGTGATGTGCTTCATCCGGGAGGATGAGATCCATCTAGGAATTTAAACAAATCAAAGCCTTCAAGCGTAACCTTGATTTGAAGCTTCCATATTAAGTATTTTGTAGGGGTGAGTTTTGTGATATGTGAAAGGAAAACAATTGCAAAAGGTTTGGTGATTTCGTAGGTTTTATTATATGTGAAAGGGAAACAATTGCAAAAGATTTTATAGTTTTGTAGGTTTTGTGATATGTGAAAGGGAAACAACTGCAAAAGATTTTGTGGTTTCGTAAGAATTTTGCAGAAGTGAAGATAGTAGCCATTAATGAGGTAAACTATGAATTCATAATGAAAGCTGTGGTTTTGTAAGAAAAAAAGAAGAAGTCCAAATCGACATGCTCTGATACCATAATAATGTTAATAGAATTGTGTGTATTATTATTCAATATTTATATACACAAGAACGTAACATAATATGAGAGAAATACTCATTCACCCTAAAATATAAGCAACTAGATATACTAAATAGGTGGTGAGATATTTGAGGAAGACTGAGACTGAATATTATTCTCAACATTCCCCCACAAGTTGATCGGCGT
>JAYMTP010004626.1:0-14627 GCA_036897365.1 Geranium brycei
CCCGCCGCGGGCCTGGGCCTGCCCGCGGGCGGAGTGGCTCTGCCCCCTGGCGGCCACTCCGAAAGGGGCGGAGGACGCGTAGGCCAGGTTCACCAGGGTCAACACGTCCTCCGTTGACTCCGGGTTGAAAACCGCCATTGGGGTTTCTTTGACGATCAAGCCCCAGTCGATGGCGGCCGATTTGGTGGCGGCGGGGTCGATGTTGAACTTGAGGCCTATGGCGCTGGTCTGGAGGTCCGGCGAGAGGGCCGCCCCGGAGCTCCAGGTGAAGGTAATAATGATGAGAACGAGTATAAAGTGTTTCGGGTTTGGCATGCTTTGTTCCATATTTTATTGGGACTAGAGAAAATGAGAGAGATTTGGGAGTATGAGTAGAGAATGTTAGTTGTTGGTGATGAAGTTGTAGGACTGAAGGGGGGTATATATAGTGCACGAGAAAGATTTGTCTGCAATTGCAACCTATTGCTTTGACTTATTCTCTAAAGTCAACCAATATCGTTGTCTTGTAAAATAATCAATTGCCAAAATTAGTTCTAAGTTCAATAACTTCGTGGCACATTGTTATTTTCTTTATGAATTGGTCGAATCATAATTTGTCAAACTTTTACTAATGAATTTATCAATTTAAACTATATATTACTCTATTTCATTATTATTTTTGGAACATTTAACATTTTTTTATAAAATGATCCTTCAGTCGGAATTCAATGAATTCATTCACCTTAGCGGACCTACCAAGGCAAAAATACCTAACTTGGTATTACACATCCTCCACTACCAAGCAATCCCGGACCAGACAGGAGATATGGAACTAAAGAGAATGAGAACCAAAATAGTGAGGGGCATGCTTTTGAGAATTTAAATGATAATGAAGGGTATTTTTGTCATTTTACCCTTCAAATTAACTGAAACTTAACCATGTTGTCTAATTTGACACAAAAATAATCTTATCTGCCCTTAAAATCGGTTTTCTAACTTAACTATACCTATATGAAATTAACCCATGTTTATAAGAGGTGTCAACGTACCTATCTAAGATTAACCCATGTTTATAATGGACAGTACCGATACAATTTTAGAAAAAATAGACAACCTTTTTTTTTTACTACAATACAAATTTACTTATAGGAGGATAAAGATAAGTAATATGATCACAACTACTTTTAAACATGGTAAAACATAGAGTAAATTGACATTAATTAACTGATGTAATGGACTAAGTGTAAAAGAGAGTAATTTATGATCCTAAATTCAATACTTAACAAAGTTTGCAGTTTGCAAGCAATCGTAGGAAGGTAGTAACATATATATATATATATGCATTAAGTGTATGTGTTTAGTGTATGCGCGTTATAACAAGGGAAGGGTAGATTTGAATCATCGTATCTAATGGTTGGGCTACAAAGTACTAGAATGATCTCATCTGCATATGCATGAATATGATACATATATATATTATCAAGTCAACGTGCCACCCCTTGTTTGTCATGACAGCTTGTCTCCACCACTTAATTGTGTTCATCTATCTGATCGTAAGTGGACGACCCAGTCTTTGTTTGGCTCTATGTAAAAAAAACCCCATGATTTGGCCTCTCTCCACAACAGCGGGATACCTGATTCTAATAAGATTCTCTTTTCACACAACATCTCTTTTATCTTATTCATTTCTTGTATGGAAATTAAATAAAAAATTGACTCACTACCCTTGACATTTGTTTGGAATACTAAAGTTGTTTATATGAATTAATTACATATATTTTTTTTTGAAAACTCAAACTTTATTAAATTTTAAAGGTAAACAAACTGAAGTACTACATTAAAAGTTGGTGGGATAACCCCCATACCACTCTTAGATAAAAGAAAAGAGAGCAATACTAGCAATCCTATAAACGAAACTGACTAAAGCAAAACGAAATAAATAAACCAAATGATCGCAATTAAGCTTAACTCCTCCCACTTTGCTTCGCCGGAACTACCATGACTGATTCCCCCGCACAACATTTTGAAAATCTAACTCAATTATGAGTATATCCAAACTCAAACTGATAACCCAACGAATGATCACTTGCAAACTCGCGGCCTCCACCTCGAACAGGTTGAGACTCTCCGCAAATTCCTTACAAGAACCACCCCGAAAACACTTCCACGCGCAACACAATAGTGCTTTTATATGCCCCACGGCCTCCACCTCAGTTGGCTAGAGAAACCCCGTGAACCTCCTACAGGAACCACCTAGCACAACACCCCAGATAATCTTGCGAAACAAGCTGATCCCCCTCATTCCTCTTCTCTGATCAAGATCCCAGTGTCATCTAGTCCCCCCCAAACGGCCCAATGGAACATCACGAAGACATATTGGAGTTTAAGGAAATCGAGACCCCCTAGTTCGATGTGCTTACCTCAATCTGCCCAGCGACGCCAGAGAACTCTTAATCCCTCCCAATACCAAGCTATCAACCTCACGACCGGACAGAGTACGGGACTCGCTGACTTTGCACTCTCCCACGGGACACCGCGGCCGGCGACCGCCAACAAATCGCTAAACATTGGGTCGCCCATGACGAACCCCACGTCCTCTTCTCCGAAGGTGGAAAAGATCTACAGCCCTTCAATACCTCCATCCTCTTTCTACATGTCTCTGCACCACACTAGATACATCCGATTAGAAAACTCACCGTACAAACTCACCTCCAATCAAGAAACCGCTGCAAATGGACTACAACCGTCAAGATGACTGGACACACACCATCTTGACGGTTCAAGACTACACCGTACAAATTAATTGTATCCAATATTAATTTCAAGATTAACGGTATTTTCTAATTTGATACGAAATTTATGCGATACTCTTATATATTACTTGTTGGAGAATACAAGCCTACACCAAGAATATATTGACAGTATTGGATTGTGACCAAAATGATAATATTGAGGTGTGATCAAAATGATTTATTTTTTATGTGGATTTTTTTTTCTTTTTTTGATCGGCAATTTTTTGATGTGGAGTTGCTATCTATAGATATAGACAACCTCAATTATTTGAGTTATACTTTGTATTTTCTTGTTCACCATATCTTGATTAATTGGTCATCCATCATATCTTCTAATTGTTTGGTTTGATAGAAAATGGACAGAAACACAAACTCTCACAAGACACTGCATTTTATATATTCGAATAAATTGAAAATAATAAAATCACCAGGGACAAGAAAATTTATGGACCATAGGTTTGAAATCTACCTTATAAATTTCATATCCACATATATTTTCAACTAATCCAAAAAAAAAAATATATATATATATAAGGAAGAGGAAAAATGACAACGTAACACTATTCATGAAACCTTCTAGTCACGTACGAAAGAGTATGGTATTGTCTTGTTCCAAACAATTTAAATGGAAAAACACTTTCTATTAAAATTTTAAAGTACATGGTATATTTTACTACTTCTTTGAACTTATAATTACTAGTTATTCAGGTCAAAAATGTTTCTTCTGGTGCAAACTATAAACTATTTTAATTAATTGCATTAAAATAAAGGATTGAAATTATAACACATCATTAATAATAAATAAGTTTAATTAAATTCATTCTCACGTCAACTATATATGGTTTCTATTAGAGAGTTTAATCTTATGCATCAACTTTTTCAATCAAACAGTTGATGAGTGTTCTTAGTTTTTACGTGAATAATGTTTTAGATCTATAAAATGTTATATTTCAAATTTAATGTTGTAAATTGCGATACTTGTATGACATTACAGGAATTTTTCTTAGGGACGGTGGACTTGGGATGTCGTCCTTGCCATGTCCACATTGAGTCTAAATTTTCATATCAGAAAATTATTGAGTTAAGAAAGATTTTATATACACATTAGACTCAATATTTGATAGACTAGTTTTCTTGAGTTTTTTTTAAATCAAACTGGAATATATTAAAGATGATCCGCAACCACGACCTCCATAGATATGGGTTATAATGTGTATATGACTTCTTTATAGGGAGATCCTCTTTGATAAAACTTAGTTCTCCTCAACAAGTAGTATCAAAGTCTAATTTGGTAAACTCATATAATAAAATGAGTCGGGTACTCTTAACTGTCAATCAACCCATGGACTAAATTTTGGACCATTAAACTATAACATATATAGTTTGCTCAATAAGTCAACATTCTATCAACGACGTACCCAGTTAGACACTTCGTTATTAAACTAAATAGTGATGGCAGACTTTGGGAGGTTCGTCGTCGTCATTAACTCAGTAACGTTGCACCTTGTAAATTTATTGTCCCAATGCGTTTATTCATATCTTGATAATTAATTAGTAAGTAACTATAGTTGCTTGCTTTAATTCATTAAAATGAAATTTGAACAATAAGCGTAAAGGACCCATAGAAATCTAGGACTTATCTACAACTCCGACAAGTAGCAGGATAGATATGATTTACATGATAGCTACGACCCAAGAAAGAAAGAAACCACGTACACGTGTATCTTTCTCCGACAGCCCAAAAATTTGTTCCTACGTTGCGCACCGTCGTCGTTTCTTGTTGTCTCTGCTTTTTAAAAGATCGGTTCTCCGCGTCTCATCCTTTCACTTTCTGTCTAAACTTCAATGATTTGCTCTTACCCACCGCCTCAATCATTTATTTACATAACCACCCCTAAACTTCTCCCTATTTATCTTAAATTACTCGAACACTCAACGCTTCAACTCCACTTTTAAATATATTTGGCTTGAACTTGATTACAGTAAGCTTTAGCAAAATTTTAGCTCAAGATTGTGTATGTTTGATAAATAAATTGAAATAAATTATTTAAAGTTCATTAAGCTCGCAAACCGACTCGTGTAATAGTTAATGAAATATATAATTCTATTTAATATGATCAAATTAATATTGTTTTATTTTTAATGTATTTATAATGATAATTATACTAGCTAGAGAATCTGAGTTTGACTATTTATTTTTGAATTGAACTCAAACTTGGTTATCAATTAAGTTCATTTGAACGTGTGTCGAGCTCCAATCTAAATAATTATTTTCAATCCGAAAATTTTTTGAGACTAATCAAGCTTTTTATAATATGAAATGTGATTAGGAGTCTCGTTTACTTGCTGGAGACGTTCTTTTCATGATGATTATGTATTTGACAGGAAAATATCTCGATTGAATAAGTTATTTCTTTGACTGTTAACATTTTATAATAAAATTATATGTTTTCTTAAAAAGAACCATGATTACTATTACTATTTAGGCTAGTTGTGTTGCACTAATATTTTCTTCCACTATGATGATAAGATAGGGTACATATATAATACGTTCTTATTGGATGCAACTTGGTCCAATACAAACAACGATAAATGGTGAACTTTTAGTAGCAAACAATTATTTACCAAACTAAAAAAAAAACAATAAGAGGCCTCACCATTGGCTTGCATATATGTTATTAGGTCATGAGATCATAAACATTAAAGCTACATTGTTGTATTGGACAATGGGTACCAAGTAGCATCCTATGCATATTGAAACATAGTACTAGTTGCAATTAAAAACAATAATTAAGGTGATCCAACAATAATTAAGATATCATAAAGTGATTGTATAAATAATATTAGTCTCATCTCTCCCATTCAGCATTCAGATACAAATATACTGAAAACTCAATGCACCTAAATATTTAAACTTATGAATGAATATCGAAAAACATCACTAAATTATTATGCAATCTTGTTTTCCTTAATAAAACGTGAATCTAATATCTACATTCTTACTCCTGACATCACTTATTTCTGTTTTTAGCCAAACGCAAACATCTAACCGCTCCTAATTAACCCACCTGACCACTTTTGTTAATTATTTACGAGACAATATACACGTGTAATGTTATAAAAATCTTTCACGAGTTCTATTAATCCTCAATTAATCTTGTAATTTGATATATTATTCGATTAGTTCCCGACTAATTAAAAATTAGTCTCTAAATAGTATCTTATCAACCGATTAATACATAACTTTTTTTACAATACTGCACACACGTGGCGATTAGACTAAATAAGACCCCAATTTCCTCAATAATCTTAGGAGCTACACAACTATATAGCTGGATAGCATCATGACCACATGATGTGCACAGCTTCTTCACATTTTGTTTCACATGCACTTACCGTACCTGCAAGTTTCAACCAATCACCACCGTCAATCACATAGCCTGCCTCCCCATTCACTGTAAATGGTTAATTATTCATGTCTATCCTTTTTACTGTCATTCCCCATTAAGTTGAGATTTTTGTATAAAAGACAACTAATTGAAAATTACTGTTAATCTAAAAAAACAACTGAATCAAAATATCTTAAAATATCTTATAGACTGCCTAATAAAAATCAACGAAACATTATAAAAAAAATCTAATAAAGTAGTTAATTATTCATGTGAATCTTTTTGCTGTCACTCCCTTGAAGTTGAGTTGATACCACCAGTTTCCCATTTTTACTATACCCTTGCATATTTATCCACACACCCTCTCAATAAATAATAAAATCCCATAAATGGTCCCACAAATACAGGAGAAGGACCCTCTCTGTCTTTAAGGATACACCCACGATTCCCCATTAACTCCTCTTTAAAAATCGATACTCCACCACCCAATTTCAAGAACCTACCAAGAACCAAAAACCCTTGTCCTCTCAAGAACTCGCAATTCAGACCAAAACTAACATGTCACTCTCCTACTGTCCGAGGCAGGACAGGCCGTGCGTGCGGTTCGTGGAGAAGTACTTCAAGGACTGTCTCTGCGACGCCAGCGACGGCCTCTCCTTCGCCTGCGGGGTCGTGAGCTTGGTGTGTTGGGGAGTTGCTGAGATCCCACAGATCGTCACCAACTTCAAGACCAAGTCCAGCCACGGCGTGTCCCTCGCCTTCCTCCTCACTTGGGTCGCCGGGTCGGTCCCCATTTCTTGATTTTTTTTCTTTCAGGCATTTTCACGAACACCTTGCGTGCACTCGCCGTTCTTTCACGATTCCGGCTGTTTCTCACCGGTTTTTTTTAACTTTTTTTGGTTTCGGTATGTTCAGGGACGTTTTTAATCTCGTGGGTTGCGTTCTGGAGCCGGCGACGGTGAGTCCTCGTGTCTGGCTCGAGCTCGGTTCGTTAAATATTCAGCCGCACTCGTCGTAACTGAGCTCGAGTAGAATTTAAGTTAGGGTTTCTTTCTAGTAGACAAGCTCAGCTCGAGTCCAGCTATTTAATACCCAATAAGCTCGCGAGTCGGTTCATTTAATATTGAACTAATTATATATTTTTTTAAAAAAATTATTAAATACTTTTAGTAAAATTAGACGAGCTGAATTAGTCGACTAATGTCGGCCCGTTTAGCAATAATTTAATCATAATTATTTTATATGATATAATTTTAATTTTTAATGCGTATTTTATTGAAAATTAAGCTGTTGAAACTCCTTTTTAATAAATATTTATGATAAAATTAAACAAGTTGAAATTAATCCTGAGATGACTAATTTAATATTTAGTTCATTATATGTATTTTATATAATAATTTTAAATTTTAATAAATATTTCATTGAAGATTAAGTAATTCGAACCGAGCTCGAGTTTGTTTGCATTTTCTTGAAATCGAGTTCGGTTGCATGATCTCTTTCCACCCGATGAGTTTTAACTGTGTACATCTTTCAAGAGCAGCATCATTATCCTCTGCGGTGCTGGTGCAGCCACTGGGGTGGTCCTGAGTAATCGAGTGGCTCTGCTTTAATCAGCGCCTGCATTTTATTTACTACTCTTTTAATTTCCGATATTATTAATTGCTTTTGTCTGAATATTATTTAATTTTTCTTCTTTTGTGCAGCTGCCAACTCAGTACTACACCGCTCTGGTAATTTTCAGTTTTGCGTGTATTTTCCTTAAATTGCAAATACACCCTTGGATATTCGAGTATTTGCACTTAGTACCATATATTAAAATAGATTAGTAATGATTTAATTTTATTTTTACTTACAGCTTTATACCATAAGTACCATAGTACTTGTGATACAGAGCGTGTACTATGATCATTTCTACAGATGGTCCAAGAAACGTTGCAGGACCAATGTTAATAATCAAGAGGTATATTTTCTTAATTTTTGTAACAAACCTTATTGTTATTAGAGTATCGTATCTGAAAGATGTGAATCCGTCGACCAGCTTAAATAATAATATAGGTCTCCACCTATCAGTTTAAGCTTTTAAGTGGGTTGGACTTCTAACATGATAACAAAGCCCGGTTGGATTTGGACCGGACCTTCATGCTATTCGTTATGGGTTTAAGGCTCGTGGATCAAAAGTCGTCCCGGCACCCTGTTCAATATTTTCACGTGCCCTTTCAACCATGTTTGCACATAAGAGACGTGTTAGAGTACCATATCTGAAAGATGTGAAAATAATTTGAGCCTCTACCTTTCAGCTGACGCATTCATTTTTTAAATTAATAACTTAGTATCTTGAACTGCTCTTGGTTCACCATATCCCTAGGTTTAATTTTTTTAATTAGAATATTTGTGCGTTTAAGTGAGTTAGGTTTTTAACAATTAAATTTTATTGTGTTTATTATTATAAGTCGATTTGGTTTGTTTTTAAGGTCGACGAAGAGAAGAAACCATTGAAGCATAGCTCCACTAATGGTTCGGGAATTCCGATATTGAAAGCATCAACTCCAGTTTATTTCACGTACGTTTTATGCATTATTATTTTTTAGTTTTCTATTTAAATATAGTTTTAGGACCAAACGGAATTAAGATTTGATTGTTTATGTTTTTCATGTTTATGATTGTGTTTTTTTGTCGTATTACGTGGGAACAGATCAGCGAGATCGTTGGCCAGCAGTGGAACGCCGCCGTTTCGATCGTATATGAGGGTGGCTAAAAGTGGGCCTTCAGCAATGGGCCTAGATTTCGACTCGTCATCAGATGATGATGATGATGAGTCGGCCCATGTTTCGGTGCATGCAACTACCCAGCCCAGGCCCATTCCTCGATCTGTAAGCTTTGCTTATGTCATTTCTTACCATTTAATGGTGTCTCTATGGAAAAATATATATGATTTGATTTATTTACTTATCCTCACATTTTTCTTATCATATTCTGATTTATATCATGTTGTTTCGGGTCAAAAGTCTTATAATACGGTCTAAAGTCGTGCAACACACATTTTAAACCCTTATTTATCTGTTTGACGTTTTATATTGGTTGAACCGTAATATCACTTGGAGTAATATTTTGTTTTTCAGGTTGGATATGGTACATTTTTGGCAACATCGCTCAACTTACCATTTCACAGCGAGGCATTGACAGAAATATACGTTGGATTCTCCAGAAGGAGACTCCACCAGGTAAATTTAGATCATCCACAGCTCATGGTTAGAAATTCAGTCTAGTCTATGGTCATCCACAAATGAACTATTATGATTCATGTGTAAAAGTTCAGTCTAGTTAACATAAAGTCCAATCTTACACGTTTAGTATTCCTACATGTGTTTAACTTGTCTCGTTTTGATCTTCCTTTCTGGTCTCCGGTCATTTGCAAACGAGTTGTTGTGATCCACGTGTAGAAATTCAATCTAGTGTGGACACAGGCTCGATATATGTAATTTGAGGACTATTATGGTTTGTGTTAGTAGGAACATGGAAGCTCCAACAATGTGTACGGGCAGTGGCTTGGGTGGCTAATGGCTGCTATATACATGGGTGGTCGACTCCCCCAAATATGGCTCAATGTGAGTAAAAATACATTAAAAAAAACATAATCACTTATTAAATCTCTAAACATCAATCACATTAGTCTTGTTCCTAACACAAACCATTTCATTTTCAACTAATTTTCAGATCAAAAGAGGGAGTGTAGAGGTAACTAATTTTCTCCTTTTAAATTATTATTATTAAATTTCAAGCAAACCCGTTTAAGACAATATTTTGATTATTTTCATGTTTGTGTCTTAGGGTTTGAATCCTCTCATGTTCGTATTCGCATTGGTCGCCAATGTCACATATGTCGGAAGGTCCTCATTTCTCTTACCAAACTTTACATGTTAATGTTACGGTCGCTAGTTTCATGCAACATCATACTAACAAAAATCGCCTGCAGCATTGTAATAAGGACGACGGAATGGGGGAAAATAAAAGCCAACATGCCTTGGTTGCTAGACGCCGTAGTGTGCGTGGTGCTGGATTTATTCGTATCCTCTGCTCGTTTTCGTGGAATTTTACATCTTTTATTAAATGTTTTATTCTGTTCGATTCGGTTTTGCCTTAACGAGTAAAAACCAGATCATACTGCAGTATGTTTACTACAGATATTCGAAAAAGAGGAGTGCAAGTGAGGGGCAGAACTATGGAGACTACATGGAAGCTACTAAAAATGTTGTGTCTTGACTCTTTTATAAGTGTGTATACACTTTTATGTGTATTGTTGAGAGTTACATGGAGCTATGTGGACACATTTCGGAATCATAAAGGTTTTTCTGAGTATTTGTTGTGCCAGTTTGTAGAGTACTTTTTGATTCTCTAACAAATAAAATGTGCATCTTGAATGTGTATGTTAGAATAGTTAAGAAAATGGAATACATGTTAGGCCTTGAAGCTCTGCAATAAAATTAGTGTTCTAAAACTTTCAAACTTTTCGATTAATCTTCTGTTAATTCATGATTAATCCCTTAATCCGACCAATCCTCAGAAAATCTCCTCCGCCTGACTAATGTCTAGTGTTTTTTAGAACACTGACTAAAATACATGTAATAATATAGCTAAGCATTCAACAGAGTTCTGCTTGATAAAATCCTGCGAATAAAACTCCAATATAACATGACAATGTTGTAAAAAACGTCAAGCGCTAATCGGTCTTGAATTCAAAATTAATCGAGAATTATAGAAAATTAATCTCAGACTGATCATAGAGATAATAGGAGATAAATCAAAAAGTCATGAATTTTTACAACATTCATAGTTACAACACTATGCCCATCCATCAACAAAACCAACTCCTAATTTCAAAATTCAGCTTATACATCCAATCCATTTCCAAACCTCAGAATTCAATCACTAACCCATCAACCCGTCAAAGAATATAAATGCAATCAACAAAGAGTGTAAAAAGACTTAACTTTTATTCATTGAAAACCATACAACTTCCATCAGGTCTCCTCAAGACAAAAGATTCAGCTCGACTTCCTCGAGGATGAGTAAAGAAAAAAAAAAAAAACCTAAACGTATTTACTACCACATAACAGCACCAAACGTAGAGTTTCATTTCATTACAAATTTTATCACATTTAGAAGGGTAACGATGCACTTACCAGATTAAGAAGAAGATTATCAAGACACCCAACACCACGAACAGATTCTTCAGGAAATCGACCTGCCGCCTCGTCGCAGGCTGGGGAAAGCCGTGCGCATGGCCCCCGTAGAATGCGTGGTTGAGCCCGTAAGGGTAGCCAGAGGTAGTCCCATAGACTGTAGCGTCCGAGAAGGTGTTGTACTGTACATTAAACAAAGCCGGGATTAGCCCACCAAACGCAGTAGACAGAGTGAAGTTACCGATCCTTGCGGTCGTCATGGGCACCCCCATGAACCCGCCTAGACCGTAATCGGGCGGCGGGGGAGGAGCGGTCTGGGGCCTCTGCCCCGCGGGGCGGTTGGGGATGTCGATCCCGGGATACGACTTTGATCTCGGGTCGGTCTGGGTTTTGCCCCTCCCATATAGGGGGACAAGCTTGTCCTCCTGGACCAGCGCCTTGCAGACGGGACATTCGTGGGAATGGGAGTGGTGGTGGAGCCACTTGTACAGACAAGGCCAGCAGAAGAGGTGGCCGCATAGAGTCACGATCGGGTCTTGGGCTAGATCGAAACAGATGTTGCACTCGAAGTCACCAGCGTCGTTGGAGCTGTTTCCCGAACAGGATTCGCTCTGAGGAGACGGCACGCTACTTGGTCCACCAAAACCACCTTCCATCGTCTCTTCAAACAGCTGCAGAATTTAAAAGCCCAAAAATCAAATTCAAAATCCCACAAAACTTAAAACACTTGCAGGTTCATAGAGCACCAGTTACAAAATCTATAGGCGCATAACACTTAAACAGCTCCTTCAATTATACAGAAAACCCGAATAAATACAGATAAGTTCAAAGGACCCATATTCTAAAATCTACAGAAAAATACAATCCAATTATCTAACAATTATGGAATTACAACTAAATCGAAACTCAATTAAGGATCAATTTGACCCCAATTACTAAACCAAAAAAAATCAAAATCAATTACCCACAAAACTTGACATAATTGCAGGTTCACAGAGCACCAGTTCATAACACGTAAACAGCTATTTCAATCATACAGAAAACCCAAATACATAAACTATCTGAGATCATATTTCCACAAAGGACCCAAATTCTAAAATCCATAACAAAATTGAATCCAACCATCTCCCAAATATGCAAAAACCTAAACCAAAACCCAATCAGGCACTAATTTAGTGATTTATGCAAAGGACCTAAATTCTAAAAACTATCTCCCAAATAGGGATATATTTATACCCAATTGTGCAAAAACTAAATCAAAACCAAAATAGGCACAAATTTACATCCAACTATGCAAAATCCCAAATCGAAACCCAATTAATCATAAATTTACAAACAATTATGCAATAACTTAGATCAAACCCCAATAGGCACAAATCCACGTCCAATCAGGTCATCACAATATACAAACACAATTGACAGTTTCAACATCACAAAATCAAAAGACAAAATAAAATAAAAAATTGAACTTTGCGTACCATATCACTACACCTAACCATCGCCGACACGAAATCGAAAAACCCAGATCACCCATTAGCATCAAATCATCAAAATCAAACCCAATCACGCCCAAATCGAAACCCTTTACAGTACAGATTCATATTCCACAACAAACGAACCCACAAACCCATGGAAACAAAAACTGACCTTCCCAGATCAAGCAAACCCAGATCGAAGCCGAGATCGGAACACGATAAAGAGAGGGCAATTCGTTGACGGAGCTTAGGAGACTCCTCCGGAAACTGATATGAGAAGCAATGAAAATTGTGTTTTTGTGTGGAAGATTCGAGCCGAGTCGACCTCGTGCTTAGCTACGAATCATAAACACGATTGGAGACGATCCCGACCGTTGATTCACTCTTCACTGCGTTTTAACGGCTCGATTTGTTTTGGATACTTATTGGGCTCTTGACTCTAGGCTGAGGTTTCGACTTGGGCCTATATGGGCTGGTCCATCAGCCTATTTGATTGACTGTATATAGGAATTAATTGTTTTCGTAACTCTACAATATGTCAATATTCTTTTCGTGTCATTTTCTCTAAATTCTCAATTTATAGTTAAAAATGAACATTTAATTAATTGTATTTAGTCACAAACAAATAACACTTTTTCTGAACCTTCAAAAAGTATCATTATTCAATGTTTTCTTCATTGCACGAATTACTTATAATCTAAAACAATTATTTGTCGGTTTTGTTAACATTGAATTAGATTCACATTCGATATTTCTTAAATTTAAAACAAGTAACGCACGAAAGCATATTTGGGGCAGTGATTGAATAAAGTTTTACCTGACTAATAGTTAGACGACTACTTATTATGACGGAAAACCAGAATCTCACTCGGGATGTCACGACGAAGGAGGTCAAAGGGGGGCACTTTTTGAGATAAATTCGGCCAAGTCATTGGGGCCGGACGGTTTCACCGCAGCGTTTTTCCAACATGGTTGTGAGATTTTGGGTGAGGAACTAACCCAACTAACCGTTAATTTTTGTATTCAAGGTGTTTTATTTGCATGTCTAAACTGAACCAACATAGTTTTCATCCTGAAAAAAAAGGGGACGGAAAGTATAACTGACCTTATACATATCGCTCTTTACAACGTGACCTACAAAAAAATTGCCGAGGTATTGAAAAACCGACTGCGGGACTTGCTTGACAAGGTTGTTTCTCCATCTCAATGTGCTTTCATTTTGGGCCGCTTCATTAGAGACAACATTCTCATATTCTTTGAGATTCTTCACTTCATGAGATGAAAACGATCTGGAGAATCGGGTTGCATGGCTTTGAAGCTCGACACGAGTAAAGCATATGACAAATTGAAATATAGATTCATGTTCGCCATCATGCACAAAATAGGGTTCGGAGATAGATGGGTTTTGCTAATCATGTAATGTGTCTCCTGGTCCTGCCTCCAGGGTGCGTGAAGGTGATTCACTCTCCTCCTTATTTATTATTTGTATTGAGAGTCTTTTCGCTTTACTAACCTCTTATGAAATTTCATGAAGATCCTTGATTCCAAGATAGCACGGGGTGCACCGGCTATCTCTCACATTGTCACTCGAGATATGGCTAACCTCTTATTAATTGATTGGCTCTACCGTTTATTGGAGGTTTCACTCGAGTAATTAATTCCTCAGTTGAGCCTTCTCCCAGGCTAAAAGACAATTAGAAATAAAGGGAAACTTGCCTAACATTCTGTTGTTTCAGTAGAGGTTATTATCATTTCAGTATGATTGACTGAAAAACTCTATTTATACTGGGCAGCTGATGATGTTCGTCGAGT
>JAYMTP010004627.1:0-14623 GCA_036897365.1 Geranium brycei
TATATATATATATATTATGCCATATAAAATATATATTTCAGATATAAAATATTTCAAATCCTTTACAAAAACTCATATTTTATTTCACAAAACTCAAGTCAATTACTCATATTTAAAAATTCTTTAAAAATTAATCATGATTCATAATTATAAAAATATACCCAAAAAGTGTATTTACAGGCAAAACTTCTTAAATATATACATTTTTTATTCAGAACAAAATAGTCTTGCCCGATTTGGCCTTGATTCGACTCCGAACCAAACTGAATCAACATGAATCAACCAAACTGCCTTGCCTGACCCAAATCGAAGTTCCATGGGTGACTAGAACATGAATTATGAAGTAAATAAATGATGGATATAATTTAAATAATTATTAGGAAAAAACGAATTTTAAAATAAAATTTGATATTATCAATCGGAACATGAACATACACGCATGGCCCAATTGTACAGTCCCGAGCCGAACAAATCAAAATTGTACTCCACCTACAGAGTGGGCCTAAAATTTCAAGATCAGCCCAATTCACGTGGGCCTTACTAGCCCAATACAGACTCCAGACAAGTTCATCAGATGAGAGCAACTGCTCACAAGAACAGTTAATTAATTAATTAAATAGATAAAATAGCAAATATATTATTTCAATTCAATTTTTATATTTTTATTTGAAAAAAATGATTGGAAATTTCGCTTCTCCTTCTTCTTATTCTTCTTCACCGTCTCCTTCCTCTGAGCGTCTTCTTCATGCTCATCGATTACAGGTTTAGGGTTTATACCAATTCGTCTGGTTCTGGTTTCGCTTCCTCTCCAGAGCTCGATTCAACCCTAGACCTAGATTTAGGGCTCGTGGTGGCAATCGATTCATGGCTCAGAAGCCACCGTTAAAGCCTCTCTCGCCTCAGGAATGGGAGATCCTGATCGAAGATTTCCAGTTCGGAGGTGCTCGTCGCGAGAAATGGAGCTCCCATTACCGAGTCTCGTCGATCCTCGACCAAGCTCTGTCCTCGATCTTGAAAAAGGACTTTCCTCTGAAGCTCCAGCTCATCGTCTTCGTGGAGGAGTTCGCGGAGACTCTGTTTTTCTCTGGTTCGAAGGTCGCGGACGGAGAGCAGCTCCTGGATTGCCTCGTCGACGCGCTCAGGGCGGTGGTTCAGGCCCCTATCGACGGCGTTCACGTCACGTTCGCCCTGAAGGAGCAGATGATGGTGTCTGCGACTTCGATCTTCGTGTCGATTCGGGCTCTGGAGAGCTTTCACGTCAGGTACTTCGAGAACTTGGTTGAATTGCTTGTTACTGTGATCAATCGGCCTAATCATGGCCTTGATCGGCACATTCGAGCTGTTGCTTGCGAGTGTTTGAGGGAGTTGGAGAGATCTTATCCGTGTTTGTTGTCTGATGTTGCTGGTCACTTGTGGAGCTTGTGCCAGAGTGAGCGCACTCACGCTTCACAGAGTTACATCTTGTTGTTGACAATGGTGATTCATGATATTGTGACACAGAAGCTGAGTGTGTCTATAATGAACACTTCAGTCCCTTTGATTCCCTTCAATGTGCCCCAATTGGTGCTGGGTTCGAATTCGAATCCCAATAAGGAGAATTCGAACTCGAATTTGAATTACAAAGAGTTGAGGAGGGCTATGTCCTTCTTACTTGAATTTCCCCATGTTTTGACACCGTGTGGAATGATGGAATTCATGACGATGATAATGCCACTGGCGATGAACTTGGAGTTGCAGGCTTCGATGTTGAAAGTTCAGTTCTTCGGTATGATTTACTCCTACGATCCCATGCTTTGCCATGTTGTTCTGATGCTGTATTCACATTTCGTCGATGCTTTCGACGGGCAAGAGAAGGAGCTTGCCCGGAGACTGATGTTGATCTCTAGGGAAGCGCAGCATTACCTTGTTTTCCGGTTGCTCGCTCTTCATTGGTTGTTGGGTCTAAACGGGTTGATATTGAATAGAGATATTAAGAAAATGAGAATGATTGTTCAGAGTGGCTTGACCTTCAGCCCTATTATTTTTGACCCACTTGCGTTGAAAGCGCTGAAACTTGATCTGATAGCGTTCTGTTCTCTGTGTCTCGACACGTCGGATTCTGAGTCTGTGTCGCGGAATGAAGCAGTGTCAGTGAAGCTTTTCAAAGACGGGCTTGTCTCTGTATCAGCTTTCAAATGGTTGCCTCCATGGAGCACAGAGACTGCAGTGGCATTCCGGACCTTTCATAAATTCTTGATAGGCTCGTCGTCTCATTCTGATACCGATGATTCTTCCGCCACTAGAGCTCTTGTGGAGTCAACCATCTTCCGTACTTTGAAGGTACTCTACTTTAAATTGGTGTTTTGAATATTTCCTTATGGATGAAACATAGTCAACAACAAAAAAGTAGGTAGTAAATTACGAGCAACTTTGACATATTTGCATTTATATACTGTCAAGTCGTCTTCTCTGCTGTTTTAAATCTTTCGTTTCTCTGATAAATAATAGCTTTTATGGATGAAACATAGTCAACAACACAAAAATTAGTTGGTAAATTAATAAATTTTCTATGAGCAACTTTGGCATTTTTTGTATCTATATAAAATCTCAAGTCGTCTTCTTGGGTGTTGAAGTGTCAAACATTGTGTTCTTCAGGTAATGCTGGTGGATTTGACGTTAGAGTGTCAGAGATTAGTTCCCGTCATTGTTTCATTCATTGATCGCTTGTTGGCTTGTGAAAAGCACCGCGGGTTGGGAGAGCGCCTTCTTCAGACATTTGACGAGCATTTGCTCCCAAAAGTTGCTACAAATTATAAACTGGCTTCTTATTTCCCGGTATTTAACAGAATTGCTGAAAATGACAAGGTTCCTCCTCGTAGGTTGTTGGAACTGCTTACTAAGTTTATGGTTTTCCTGGTCAAGGCCCACGGCCCCGATATGGGACTGAGGTCTTGGTCTCAAGGTAGTAAAGTTCTTGGAATATGTCGGACCATGATAGTGCATCACCATGGATCTAGATTGTTTATTCGACTGTCTCGCCTCCTTGGGTTCACTTGCCTTTATTTCCCCGATTTGGAGGTTCGCGACAATGCAAGGTATGTTCTAGCAAGTTGTTATTAGGGTAAATTGCAAAAAGTAGATGTGAACTATTCAAATTTGGAAAAACTGACTGTGAACTTACTATTTTTTTTGCAAACTGTGTACATTTGTCCGAAAATGACGAAAGGGCCCTTTAAGTTAGATTTTTAGAAAAATAAAATCATTATTTTGAACTCAAGTATGTCGGTTTTTTCTTTTCTCGCACGCCATCGATGTTGTTAACTTTACTTTGTTCAGTTACGAAAAGATTATTTTGTGCGCTATCGGATTCAAGAGAAAAAATGGCGAGCTCGAATTGGAAAACTTTGTTTCTTTTTTAATTTTAGAAAAAGTTAATTTAAGAGCATTTTCGTCATTTTTGCAATTTACCCTTGTTATTATGATTGACTAAGAAATTTTAGTGACTGATTGATTTGTGCCGACATTTTCTGAATTACTATCCATTTTGCAGGATCTACCTGCGAATGCTGATATGCATACCCGGAAAGAAACTCCGGGAGATGCTGAACCTTGGGGAGCAACTTCTCGGTGTTTCACCTTCTCCACACTCGAGCTCTTTCTTCAGCGTACAGTCTCCCCGACCATCTCAGAATTTCAGGAAACCTAAGAACATCTCGTCCTACATTTTACTTCAGCGGATAGTGCCTTTGCTCGTCAAGCAAACATGGTCTTTGTCATTATCTAATTTAGGTATTGACAGTGACAAAGCCGGTAATGTTGAGGATATCAGGGATAGTGATTCAGTTGTAGACGAAAGGGAGAGCGATGCAAGTACCGATATGCAGATTGTTGCGGAGGGTAAAAGAATCAGTCAGCCGCCAGAGCCGCTGCGTGTGATGGATTCGAAGATCGCGGAGATATTGGGAACGCTGAGGAGGCACTTCTCGTGCATTCCTGATTTCAGGCACGCGTCGGGGCTCAAGGTTAGAATATCTTGTACCTTGAAACTTGAATCTGAACCTTTTTGCCGTGTACTAGGAGTTGATTTTCCCGCTAATGGTTTAAACGGGGTAGAGGCCCTTCCCGCCTTATATGCCACCATGCTTAAGTTTTCTTCATCAGCGCCGTACGGTTCTATTAGACCTTATCATATACCCTTTTTACTTGGTGAGCCTCCCTCGAACGATTATCATTTCACTGGGTCGCTTGATATCGTTCCCGTGGAAAATGGGTCGGGCTCGGATTTGGTCCCGAGGGAGGAAGACTCGAGTAATGGCGCTTCCGTAACGATCGAGCTGGAGCCTCGGGAGCCGATGCCCGGCCTGGTCGATGTTTTCATTGAAACAAACGCGGAGAACGGTGAAGTCATCAATGGCCAGCTCGAGAGCGTGCGAGTAGGGATAGAGGACATGTTCCTCAAACCCATCGTCCCCGACGAAATCCCGGAAGACTCGCTCCCCAGATATTACTCGGATCTATACAACGCCCTCTGGGAGGCGTGCGGCACGTGCTCCAACACGGGCCGGGAGACCTTCCCGCTGAAGGGAGGGAAGGGCGTCGCGGCGATCAGCGGGACCCGGTCGGTCAAGCTGCTGGAGGTCCCCGCTCACTCGGTGATCCAATCCACCGAGCGCCACCTGGCTCCGTTCGTGGTAAACGTGAACGGGGACTCACTCATCAGCATCATCAAAGACGGGGGAGTCATCGACAACATTGTCTGGTCCGACGACGTTTCGGACTCTCCCAACGACGCCATGCCCTCCATGGCCGACCTCAATCCCAGCCCGCTCCAGATCAAGTACACCGAGGAGGAAGACGACGGCTCGAGCCTCGTGAGCGTCAGAAAACGGAACATGGGCTGCATCATGGTACTGATTTTCCTTCCTCAGAGGTTTCACCTGCTGTTCCAGATGGAGGTCTCCAATGTGTCGACGCTGGTTCGGATCAGAACCGATCACTGGCCGTGCCTCGCATATGTGGACGATTATCTGGAGGCGTTGTTCTTGGAGGAGTGAATTTTTGGTATGTTGTTCTTGTTCTTCTCTGTGCTGTAAGAGTTTCTTTTAGGTTTGTGTTTTTGTTCTCCATAATTCTTTTTGAGGGTAAATTGTTTTTTGTTGAGCCCAGAATAAATGTAGTTTAGTGTAAATACTGTCTTCAGGTAATCTGCAGAACATTTGTATTCTTTTTGTATCGGAAATTTTAGGAAATGCAAATTTTTGTTTGGAGCATGAATTGGTGAAACATAAGTGTCTGAGTGCGTTTTATGTAGGGGTGGGCACTTTTTACCCAAAACCGAAACCGAACTGGGATCCAAACCGAATTCGAATCGAAGAATCAAGAACCATGGATATCGGATTGGATTTGGGTCTGAAAATTGAAAACCGTATTAATTCAGTTTGGTTCTAGTTCTGATAGTACATAATCGTTGATTAATCGGTTTAGAACCAAACCGGTTCTAAGGGTTTTAAGTAGTATTTTTTGTATTTCGATTTCAAGTTTTTGCATACAAAAGAGTTTAATTGTGTATAGTTTTCATCATAAATCGAATAATGTATGGATATCACAATAATTGGGTCTAATTGGGCAAAACTATAAAACTAGACCAGAAAATTGAACCATTAATTTCACAATTAATCATTCAATTGGGTATAACGGGGTAGAACCGATAATTAGACTGTAGAACTGGGCCCAGAACCGGACCGATACCCGATTATTGGGCCTGAATTTGGATCTCTAAAATGGAGAACTGGTTGGTTCGGTCCAGTCCGCTCCGATTCCAGAACCGTGCCCAGCCATAGTTTTATGAGTTCAATTGTGAAGTGATTTGTGACCTTTTGGCCTCGTTGTGATAGAATCACGAAATCAGGTTAACATCGGGTTCGAAGTATTTTGTCTTCTCGTAAGGACGTGAACGAGTAAATACGAGTGAATTTTGTGATTTTGGTCACACCAATGAAAACAAAGTATTTGTCAAATTCAACTTTTTTTGTTTAATCAACAAATTTTCAGGATAATTTAACTGTTGGTGATTTTTGGCCCGTTGTGATTGAATAGGGGATCAGATTCATGATATTTTTCTCGATATAAAAATGACGATGGAACGAGTATAAGCAGGATTTTGTGATATTCGACTTCACTCCTATCCAAAAAAAATGTTAAGTCGTGTCGAATTTATATTTTATCACTTTAATCTACAATTTTGCACAATAATTCAACTATTATGACGATCGGATGTTCTCATGTTGTTTATTTAAATCAAGTGATTTAAATTAATTTAATTTGTATCTTAATTTCACATATTAATTTGATGTGTATCCATGTCGGGCTAAATGAGATGACATATTATTAATAATTAATCCAATAAAATATCCCAATTTAATCATAGATACCATAGTTTTGTCCATAAAAGTGAAAAATGGTACATATTATCTTAGAATAAATATTAATCCTAACTTTTAATATGTAATTTCGTCAAAATAATACTAACATAACATTTCAAATCAATTTTTTAAAAAAACTTTGTCACGTCGTGACGTCGGTACGCTAGTGACGTGGCGTGATGTGACTGGTCCGTTAGGCTCTGATCGGTTCGGTGGTTGTGGTTGCGGGTCAATTTGGCCATACGATGTCGTTTTGGAATTGCTTACCGTTTACTCGAGGTCGGTTCCGACCCACGTGCACTTAAAAACAACAAACTTACATTCCAGTCCTTATACTCTATCCAAATACCAATAGTTACCTTTTATATTTCTGACAGTTACACAAACACACCCTTGTATTTGTAAACATTTATATTTATTTTTTAAGCAAAAACCATGGATTAAGAAGCAGCCTAACGGGCAATTACTAGAAAAGACGGGACATTCTCTGTCAAACACATAACCAATCTTGGGCGAAATAGCTCTGGTAAGAAAATGAGCTATGTTTTTTTTTATGTTATATCCTTATGTGAGTTCAAAGTCACCATGAAAAAATGTAGTGCTTACATTCATCCACTCAACTTCCAAATTAAGACTGGCTGTTAAACCAAAAACTACCTGAATAGATAACGTCATAACAGCAGGAGAAACGATACTGAAATAAATATATGCAAATTTGTGGACATTTAAACTTCTTAATCACCTTTTCGTTGCTTAATTAACGGATTCTCGAGTTTCGTCTCTACTATCCTCACAATACAAGTCTAGTTACATCAGGAAACCTAGTTAACTTGAGGAGTAAGCCGGACGAATATGGTCTTGATTTGGTCTTCATGTGTAACATCCTGGGGGAAGGAGATCATCGAACTGGACTCCAAGTCTTGACCGGTTTGGGCTTCAACTTGGCAGGTTTACGTGGAAACGATCGGGTTTCGTCATCGGGCTGAGGGTGGAGACCTTTATGGAGACGGGTTAGACTGAAGAAGCAAGAGAACAAACCAACGTTGAGAGGTTGGCCATTTCGAGCATGGGAGCAGGGTAGAATATTTGGACCATTTGTTTCTTTCTTCAAAGTGGTCTTTGGTCTCTTGGCAGATGCTCCACGTTTGGTGTGAAAAATCCTTTGACCCAGCAGACACAATCAAGGCACTCTTTACATGATGGAATGCTAAGGAGACAGACAAGGGGGGAAAGGAGAGCTTGGGCCAAACTCCTTCTGTTGGGAGCCTGGTATATATAGCTATGTCGCAAAGAAAGAGTTTTTGACGGGATGGAACATGTCACTAATAAGGCATTGAGGTTCTCACAACTAAGATCCTATACACTTATGCATGCAAATGAGGGAAGAGCAGTTGAGAACTGGGAGGAAGAGCGTTCGTTACATACATGGTTTGTTAATCCAAGGACGCTTCTACAACAATTATTTGTGCATCCCTTTTATACTAGGTTAAATGTTTGAATCTTATACTTAGTTTGATTTTTAATAGTCTTATTGCTTATCAAAGAAAATATGTACTATTTCACAACAATAAATTGTTTTTACATTGTAAGTTAACTAACGCCGATAAAGTTAATGTAAAATAAAAAATATTATTCACTGTTTTCTTCTATTTCACTATCAGTTAAATTAAATTTTTAGCTTCGCAAAGTAGAGTATTTAAAATTTCAGTCACCAAAAATTTGAACAATAATTCTTTAATATATTCAAAATGTTGTTGATTAAGTGAACACCCAAGTAATTGCTAACCCACACTCTCCGTGAAAAGATTGTGGGTACGAGTTATGTTGAGAGATCGGGTGGAACTTTTTGACAGTGTAAGGAGAATAATGTGATATTTTAAAAGAGGGTAAATGTCATATAACTACAACTGATTATATCTTTGTCATAGAATAACACCTGATTTTTTATTTCGTGAGAGGTCAGTTCGGCTGAGAATACTTTGAACTTATTTTACTGCGTTCTGTTTAACTCGAAGATAAAATCGTTAATTTTTCATTGTGAAATGACTAAAATACACTTTATTTGTCAAAATTTAATGAAGTGAAGAAAAAATGTCTTATTTTGTGAATATCGAAATTACCGGGTACACTAATAATACATACAAAGTAGAATGATGTTCATGCAAATTCGAAAGAATAAAAAAAAACACTATATTATCGACAAGGAGAATGCAAAGTTCTGGAATCTCGGGAAACCACTGTGTCGGTATACTGATAACAAAAACGTAAATTTTGAGTGAGTTGACAAGATAAAAACAAGTCAAGTGTGTCTTTTAGGGATGACAACGGGTCGGGTTTGACCAAACCCGCACCCGTACCCAAAGGATTTGAACGGATACCCGACCCGGAAAAAACCGTTCAAATTGAGCGGGTACCCACCTCGTTTCGATCGGGCCTAGTTAATCGGATACCCGTCAGGTTCGGGTTTTTTGCCATCCCTTGTCTGTTCTGTCCATTCAAAAAACAAAACAAAAAACACCACATTTTATAAATATTGAAATTTCCGGGATACTCTAGCAATAAATACAAAGTAGAAGGGTGTCCATGCAATTTCAGAAGAATAAAAAAAAAGACTATTATCACGTCTTCCACATTTTGAGGTGTGAAAATCGCGATAGTGTTCTTCGGCCCAATACCATTTCTTCTCCTAAATTTCCTGAATCACTCGTCGCTCTCTTCAATCTCCTCCACTACCTCATCGCTCTCTCTCTCTGAAATCGAAAATGGAGATTTCGATTATCTTCCATATCTGTGTAGTGAACCAGCATCGCAAGCTCTCCAGATTGCGTTTTTGGTGATTTCGCGTCTCCTTCAGCACGAATTTGTAGTTCGATTCGCTCGAGGAAGTGTTCGGTTTTGTAGGGATTTTTAGGGTTCGGATTCATGTTGACGAATGCGCTATTGTTGTGCCTATTTTGCAATTCGGACTCTGGATTTGGTAGTTTAAGCTAAATGATTCTGCAATCAGCTTCTGCGAGCTTCGGTTTCTCGCAGATTTTGATTTTCCCTCAGCTATGCTGTCCGTGTAGCAGGCCTCGGAGTTCTCAATCCGTTCCTTTCTCGAAGCGGAGGAGAAGGAAGGTTTTGTCCAGTTTCGGGAATTTCCGGCGGAAATGGAGCTTCCGGGCGTGTTCGGTTTCTGGAGACGGTGGGAATCGCAATTCGAGTATAGGAATTGCTAGTTCTTCGAGATTGGGCGCGAAGAGTATTGTAGTGAATCGATTTTCGAATGAATTGGATACGGAGGAGCAGGAGCAAGAGGACCAAGAGCTGAGCCAAGAGTCAACGGTTCAGGTGGGTTCGAATTTTGGTAACTTTCGTGAAGACCCAATTGTAGATAAGCTTAGAACTCAGTTGGGAGTGATTCACCCAATTCCAGCGCCTCCATTGAATCGAAACATAGTTGGGTTGTTTGTGTTCTTTTTCTTTGTTGGGGTCGTTTTCGATAAGGTCTGGACTTCGAGGAAGAGGAGCAAATCGAGCGGAGGCGATGAAGGAAAGCGTGGCAGCGCATGGCCTCAAGTTCCCACGAGCTTCTCGCTGTTCTTGGACAAGGACTTGCAGAGGAAAGAGTCGGTGGAGTGGGTGAACATGGTGTTGGTGAAGTTGTGGAAGGTATATAGAGGTGGGATTGAGAATTGGCTCATTGGGTTGCTTCAGCCTGTTATAGACGACTTGAAGAAGCCCGATTATGTGGAGAGAGTTGAGATCAAGCAGTTCTCGCTCGGGGACGAGCCATTGTCGGTTCGAAATGTGGAGCGCAGGACTTCCCGAAGAGCCAACGATTTGCAGTAAGTCTTGTACTATCTCTTCATGACATTGACGTGTTTAGATGGATGATGATAATCTATAAGCTATAGTTGCGATGATATAAATAGTGTAACCAACTCGCATGTTATATATATTTAACATGGAAAATATCCCATAATATGAGAAATAAAAAGACGATGAAATCTATAAGCTGTAGTTGCAATGGTATATAAGTAGTTTAACCAAATCACGCATCATATATTTTATATGGCAAAGATCATAGAATATGAGAAATTAAGAAGTGCCGAAATGCGATTTGCATATTAATCAATACTTAAGCGATACCATATGCAATTAACCCGTTTGACTTTGTTGTTTTAAGGTCAACCAATGTGGTATGTAACTGATTCATGTGTCTCCTTACGTCATCCAGGTACCAGATAGGCATACGATATACTGGGGGTGCTCGCATGCTGTTATCGCTATCGCTAAAATTTGGGATCATACCGATTGTGGTGCCAGTTGGTGTTCGAGATTTTGACATCGATGGAGAACTTTGGGTCAAATTGCGATTGATACCGTCCGAGCCTTGGGTGGGAGCTGCGTCATGGGCTTTTGTCTCTCTTCCAAAAATCAAATTTGAGTTGTCGCCATTCCGCTTATTCAATTTGATGGGTATGTATAGTTTTATGGTCTTGTAGAGTTAATTTGATTACTTGCATGCGTTTGAATTTACTTACACGTGGACAACTATATTAAAATCACAAGTGAGTTATTGATGAACTAATCTTTTTCAGAGTCAGTTCTTTGAAATTGGGTTTTGAATTCTTTCCTTCTGTTATTTAGAGCCTAATATCTTTTTGTATTATATGTTAGAAGTTCTTTTAACTTTTGGAGGTTATTCAAATGAATTCCGTACATTATGTACTTCTTGCAATGTTGTTAAATTGAGCACAATGTAAGATTGCATATTTTTGTTGAGAGTTTATAGTTATTTTTATCATCTCTTTTCTTCTAAATAATTTGCCAACTTTGAAGCTATTGACTCGTGTTTCCTTGTTTTGTTCTTCTTCTGTGCATGCATTGGGAAATACCAGCAATTCCTGTTCTGTCAATGTAAGTAAATTTTGTCTCTGTAATTATTAATTACCATCTGCAACTGCAGTTCTTTTATTTTCTCCCCTAAGGTTATATGCTGTAATTTTCTTGCTCTTATAAAAGAACTATGGTTTTTTTCTGCCCGCTTAATGCGTGTAAGAGTGATTTACTAGTATAATGATCGATTTTCTTCTTCTTTTGGCCTAAATTATTGTTATTAAATTTTTATTTAATATTTCTGTCTCTCTATCTATATGTTTATATGTGTGTTAAGTATATATATATATATATATATATGCATGTAGTCCATGATACAACTAGAAACCTGAAAGAGGTTTCTAGACACTGTTCTTTATCATACCCAAGCCTGTTATAAGGAGTCAGATGTTTAACTTAATGGCTACTATCAATTGAAACTAGCTGTTCTATATATCAATTGATCACATATATTCACGTTTATTTGCTTATATAGGGGTTGAAAAAAAGTCTTCCATATATAAAGGCTTATTATAATTATTAGTGACTTAAGTTGCTATTGTTTTTTTGTACTGTCGTACATTCTATTATGTGATATGTCAAAATTTTCTTTGAAGGCTTAATATTCTTATCTCCGAATTTGAATGGAGGGTGTCTTATTACTCCATATGTTAATATAAATCTTCGATTCGGCTTGATGTAGGTTTTTGACAAAACTTCTTACCGAGGATTTGCCTCGACTATTTGTGCGGCCGAAGAAAATTGTTTTAGATTTTCAGAAGGGGAGAGCTGTTGGCCCCGTTAAAAATGACTTCAGACCTGGAGAAATGCAAGAAGGGAACAAGGATTTTGTAGGAGAATTATCAGTTACTCTTGTGGATGCTCAAAAACTCTCCTACCTCTTCTACGGTAACAATTCTCTCTTAAGTTTATGCTTCTTAAAAGAATATTCCTCTGCGCTTCAGCTCTTCTTCAATTGGTCTAAAGATTTGAAACTGAAAACTAGTGTTCTAAAAATTGGCCTAGGCGGAAATTTTTAGAACACCGACCCAATTTCATATAATTGGTGGAGCGGATCAAGGCGGATTAGATGGTTTATTTATTTTTAGATTAAATTTTTAAAAAATACTAAAAACTAAAATAAGTTATACTAATTGGTACATTTTTATTCAAAAGAATATAAATGTAACAAATACTATATTTATGTTTGTATATCTCAAATGTTTTTGTATGGTATAATTCATATTTTGATTGTGTGTGTGTGTATATGTGTGTGTGTGTGTGTGTGTATGATGCGATTAATCTTTGATTGGTCCACGAGGTCTTATCCGCCTGACTAGCACATGACGTCTTTAGAACGCTGATGAAAACTATACATGCATGTTTCAGGTAAAACAGATCCGTATGTTATTTTCAACCTCGGAGATCAAAGTATACGTAGTAAAAAGAACAGCCAAACCACAGTTACAGGGGCTCCTGGCGAGCCAATTTGGAATCAGGTAAGGCTTTTCCGCATTTCAGCCTCACATGTTGTGTTTAACATACTTGCAAAAAATGTTCGTTCAGTGTCAAGCAATATGAGATCTGAGCCATCTTCAGTGATCGAAAATTTATATGAGGAAGTCTTTTGTGATTCTTGGCAGGATTTTCACTTGCTTGTGACTAACCCCAGAAAACAAAAATTAAACATCCAAGTGAAGGACGCTCTCGGATTCGCAGATTTACCTATTGGCACTGGAGAGGTAAGGTCCACGTCCACATGAAGGACTATATAGATGTTTATTTGCTTCACTTTTATTTTAGGAGTCGTTATTTAACTATTCAAGCTCGACTCTGAATTTTCAAGACTCGCGTGGCGGCTCGTTTAATAATTAATTATATAATATATCAATTTAACATTCAACCTTTAATGAATATTTATATTGAAATTAGATGAACCTAGTCGAGCTGAACTCGAGTGTGACTATTTTTTCGAGCCGAGCCCGACAAATTTAGACTTGATTCGGCTCGTTTAATAAAATATCCGAGCTTGACCCTAACCTTTCAAGGCATGCGAGTCGGCTAGTTTATTAAATTATCCGAGCTTGAACCTGACCTTTCAAGGCATGCGAGTCGGCTAGTTTATTAAATTATCCGAGCTTGACCCTGACCTTTCAAGGCATGCGAGTCGGTTCGTTCAGTGTTTGATTAACTATATGTTTTATTTAATATTACTATTGACTTCTAATAAATATTATAGTGGAACTAGACGATCCGAACCGAGTATAGCCAAACTCGAGCTTGACTGATATTTTTCGAGCTGAACGCAAGCAAAATTATGTTGTTTAAACCCAAGCCGAGACCTTTTTCGAGCCATCCGAGCCTCAATAAATCTACTTGATTCATCTCGTTTATGGCCCTATTGCCGACTATTCCAAATAGTTCGAGCACAGATGGAACTTAGTTCAGTGGCACTGATATGATCGATGTTATTCATCGGTGAATTTAGACGGGATGCTTACAATAACATAGAATTCGTGTAGAATTCATGCATACTTTTTCCCATATTTAAGAACTCAACGTAAGATTTAAGTCCGTTTTGTGGACCGAACAAATATTTACTTCACCGATGATGTAATTTCCAGGTTGATCTCGCGTCTTTGAAAGACACAGTACCAACAGACAGAATTGTAGTTTTGCGAGGAGGCTGGGGAGTTTTCAGAAAAAGACCATCCGGGGAGATCCTACTTCGACTGACATACAAAGCATACGTCGAGGACGAAGAAGACGACAAGACCGAGGTGAAATCTGCCAATTTGGATGCTTCAGACGATGACATGTCGGATTCAGAAGAATCAAACACCAGTTACGAGCAGGATACGACAGATATTTCAAAAGAACGAGGTCAAGAATCGTTTATGGACGTTCTAGCAGCTTTAATCGTGAGTGAGGAGTTTCAGGGAATCGTGGCGTCGGAGGCTGGAAATTCCAAGCTCTCCGATGATGCCTCGAGCTTAGGTTCCACAATTTCAGGACCGCGCGGCCCTAACAACAATTCCATTTCTTCCAATTCCAGTAATGGTTCTGCAGATTACAAAGGTACCATTTTCTTTACATGTTTATGTTGAAGTATAAATTTCCTTGTTGAATATAATAGAAATAAGTGTATAGATAAGAGTCGCAGTTGACTTTTTAGCTATGGAGTCCGACCGTAGATATGCAATTATATTTTTCTGTTAAAAATACAGAAATCCCGTGTTGAATAAGAATAGGAAAAGTACGAAGATAAGAGTCACATTTGATTTTTTAGCTGTGGAGTCCGACTTTAGATATGCAATTCAAGTTTTCTCTCAAAATGCAAAAGTCCCACATCGAATATA
>JAYMTP010004628.1:0-14622 GCA_036897365.1 Geranium brycei
AGGTATAAACTTTATTCTTGTTAATCTTGTGTAGAAACAATCTACATTAAGATCATAATTAATCAAGGATTCCATGGTTAAATTTCGCTTCCGCTGCATGAAATTAAATGTTTGGACCCCATGGAAACCCAACAATATATGCCTCTTGACACTAAATCAATCTGATCAAAGTTTTTTTTTTGTGTATAAATTGTTGTCTCTTTATATAATTATGATATTTACTTTATTTTATTTTATTATTTTATTTTTGAAGAAAACGTTAAGACTTATATTAGCAACGCAAAGCATCAAAATCTAAAACGCTAACGAGTATCAGTGGGACAAACTCCTCACCGAATTCAAAACTCAGATTAGCCAACACTTAGCTGGTTGATTGGCGGATCGCCTACAAAAAAAAATGACAATGTAGTACACTAACTATAAAATTGGTTTATATGGTAATTCAACCATGTTTCTGTTACACTTTCTCTTACTCTTTTATCGTTTAAGAATAATTAGTTATTATTTATGAAAAATGACAAAAATGTCCATAGTCACTATCGACCCTTCTTCATCTTGAGTTAATAGTGAGATTCAACTGGTCTAATCCTCTCTTATCTCCAATTTTCTTAGGTTCCAGCAAGATGGGTTTTATGTCCAATAAAACTTATAAGTGCTACAACTTCCTCGTTTATGGCCGCACCGGCTGGATCCGTCACCAAAACGTGTGGCAACAGAAAATGTCGATCCTTGAAAATTACCATTGTCGAAAAAACATGTTTCTATACAAATAATTAATTTATAGAACTGATGTATAGTAATTTTTAGAATAAAATGAAATTATCAAATTGAAAATCTAAAGTATGATGTGAGTAACCACTAAAATACTATGATTTGAATCTCTAATGGAAAGTTCTTGACAATTTGTGTTGGTGTATATTTAAAAAGGTTGAAAGTCTGATCAAGAACTATTAGAATGAATGTACATTGTGTGTGAAAATTGGTGATTGAAGAATATAATTTGGTGATTTTAAAAGTTGGGGCTGTGTTTTGGAAATCTGAGAGTTACTTGAGGGTGATTTGGATTTTTCAAAACAAATAGTAACAACATAATTATGGTGCTATAGAAACCATATGTATAATTATGAATAGTTATATGAAAACAATGTATACTTAAATATTCTAGAGTGACTTTTTTTATTGTTTGAGAATATTTTTATAAATGATCTCTCGTAATTTTGTTCAAAATCGAACAAAAAACATATGTTAAGATTAATAAGACAATACTTATAATATATTCTCAAAGGAGCCTTACTTTTATACATCAAGCACTTATTTGATTATTATTATTTCAATTTAATTAAAATTAAACATACATTTAATCTTTGACCTCAGCAAATGAGAATTAATAAAAATAACACATGGAGAATGAAATCAATGTTGTAGCATATGATGGCCCAATAACAGCATGCTTCTAGCAATTGCGGGTTTGGGGCCAGCTGCAAAACCTGGCCCGGCATCCGCGGGGGTGGAAGCAGGGGCAGAGGCGGCATTGGGTTCGGGAGTGAGAGCCGTCTCTTGGGCCAACACGACGCTTAGGGAGGCAGCGATCAAGAGCACCGCAAAAGTCATCGTCTTCATTCCCATTTTCGTAATGTCTTATTTATTTTCTGTAAATTTGTGATCGGTAGAATAGAAACCTCTAATAAATATAAGAGCTAGAGGAAGGATATTCAACCGAGCATAAATTATTGTAACGCTTTTGTGAAGCCTGAATTGTTTTTTATTTTTAGAGAAGCATGAATTGATTTGGCTGATGGTTAAATTATTTATACGTAGTGTTTTGGTATTTTTAGTTCATTTTAGGAGATGTTGCCGTGTTTTTTTTCCGTTTTCTTTGGTTGATTGGAATTGATTTCTTCATTCTTTTGTACGCGTGTAAAATATAAGTACGGCTAATTATTGGTCAAAAGTTTTCTTTTGTTCTTCTTTTTTTAGGTTTTTTGGAATACAATATTATTCAATCTGATCAAATCGACTATGTGGTACTCACAATATATAGAAATTAATATATTTAGTTTATCGCCAGAATTTACAAACAGGTTAGATCAAGTTGTTGATATTATGAATTCAAGTTCGAACAAAGAACAATTGTAAATACTAGGCTTGAATTATTTATTTTTTTATAAAAAAAGTGTTTATGAACTTTTTTTTATTGCAAAGTATATGCGAACTTATCATTTTTTTGGAAAATGAGTAATTTAGTTTTGAATTGACAAAAATGTCCCTGAAATTAGATTTTTTCAAAAAAGTTAAAAACTACTTTTCATTTCCTTTTTTTATTTCATTTTGTCTCAATATTGTAACAATTTGATCCAAAACTATTTTAGATTGAAATTCTATGGAAGTATCTTGATTTAATCGAATTTACTAATTTAGTTTTAAAATATGATAAATCTATAAACAATTGGTCTTCAATTTGAATTTTATTGGTTCGGTTTACTTTGAAATATAGTAATTTATTACTAATTAGTTTTAATTATCAATAGAGACTTAAATACAGGACTTTAATCTAATCCTAAAATATTAAATTTGCAAGAGTACAGTTTACACAAATTCGTTATTATTTACCTTTAAAACATTATTTACTTATAGTAGAACTGAAATGAATGGTAATATTTTGAAAATAATGCAAAATATTTATTTAATTAGTATATTTATATTTAAAGCGGGAAATATTTTTTGAGTTGGAAAAATAATTTTAGTTTTTTTTTGAAAAAATCAGAAGTATTCTAGTCAGCTTTGGACAAAATTACATATTAAGCAAAAAATTGTTAAGTTCAGTACTTTGTGATAAAAGAAAGTTTACAGCCAGTTTAAACAAAAAGTGAATAGTTCAAGGCTAAATTTTGCAATTATTTCTTTTTTGAACTTGATTTTAAATAAATTATTTGGTATTATAGTGGTTGTGTAACGGTTCAAAAATTGAATCGAATCGACCAAAACTGAACCGAACAGTTTAGTTCTTCAAAAAATGAAAATAAAATTGAACCGTATAATTTCGGTCGGTTTATGAGAACTAAACTGATATGGTCGGTCAGTTTTCGGTTTGAACCGACCAAAACCAAAAATCAACCACAAATCATAGAAAAATCGAGAAAGCAAGCAAAAATAGAGAAGAAATAGACACCATCAGCCACCCCCGCTACCGATTTGATGAAGTCTGCAGCCCATCGTCCACAAAGCCTCCTGCAGGCGACGCTATCTGCAACTCAGGCTATCGGAGAAGACCAAAGCCGTCAAATCGAAGACGTCGGAGACGCCACGACATGGAGTCAACGCCGGAGCGATGGGGTCGACACCAGCTTGGGTTTCTCTCTCGCTTTCGGTTCCTGTGACGCCAAACGTCAAATCAACCTCTTCAGTTCCCGTGTCTCGCCACTTTGAAATTTGAATGAATCCTCTGGTTTTGAAATGAAGGCGGTGAGGAGAATAAAATATGCAACATCACGTTTCCAACATGTGATCCCTTAGAGAAAGCATATGCATATTTTATATAGACCCAAATACTTGTGTTATGAGTGTAGGCCTTGAGACACAGCCAACTATATGAGCCTTGACTCATATTGTCGGTCGGTTCGGTTATCCGTCGATTCTTCGATAACTGAACCGAAATCGAACCGACCATGTATCGGTTTTCATAAGAATAGAACTATTCAGTTAATCAAACTGATCGGTTCAGTTCGGTTTTTTTTAACACCCCTAAAGCTAACTCTAGCATTTTACCAAATCCAACACAATAACCCCCAAAATCAATAAATTCAATAGTTATTCCGTATTTATGATTCGGGTAAAAGTCATGATCACTAAATATGCCTTGATTTACCATTTTGTCATTTTTGTTGGAAAAATTGATTTTAATAAATATTTTTAAATTAAATTAAAATGAAAAAAAGAAGCAAATCTTGCTTGGTCAATTGGTTAAGCACTTGAACTTGGGTCCAAAGGTCTTGAGTTCGAGACACGCAGTGGTATCTCGCTTCTATTTCCAACTTTTGTTGGGTCTCTCTCTTCTGGCGGGAGTCAAGTGGCAATACTAGGCATCCTTTTACATAAGGGTGTGTCTTGAAGTATTTATTCTCATTCACATGGATGACGAGTATTGTTTAAGCATATGTGTTGGGCAACAAAGGATGAGAAAAACAGTTAACATGGTTTAGAGTTTGTTGATGCTATCGTTGTATCCGAGAGACTATGGTCATACATGAGTTATATAGTCTTAAGAAAATCAGTCTCGAGACTCGACAGAAACCACATGAACAAAGATCGAATAGTTGTTCGACGAAACTTAGTACCGTCAATAAATCTGTTTCGATATAAACGGAGTCCTTACTGTCATGATCAAGCTTCAACCAAAACAACAAAGTCGTAGAAGACGAGACGAAGAATCCAACAAACTAAAAATCAAAATTTTTAGAGGTCTGTAGCTCCGTTATACTCCACGGACAGTAATAATACAAACTCACCATCGACGAATCTGTTTGACTTCGAATGAAGTCCATGCATTCAGAATTAAGTCTCAGCTAAAATTATTAAGTTGTAGAGGACAGAACGAAGAATCCAATGCTGCCAAGATCAAAATTTGTGTACCTTCTGTTATACCTTCCAGACAACAGCAGTACAACATTATTGTAAATTATTCTTAATATTGTTTTCAGTCATTCTAGTTTATCGTTCATGAACTAACCCCTATGTACCAATTTGTTGTGAATAAATAATCAACTTCATGTGACACATAATTTTCAATTGAACCCAAATTTTAATATGAGGGTATTATGGACATTTTACATCAAACTTAACTCTGTGATGGACAGTGTAACTAAATGAAACCATACAGTGGTGACGTGCAATGAAAATCAAATCAGAGTAGTGACACGTAAAAGTTGCATACTCGAGAACAGTGATCAGGAATTTCCCCTATTTATAATTAGGGAAGTAATGTATCCCATCCAGATTTGTGTCATTTTGACATTCATGATATGATACTAATACCATAATTTCTTATACTTACATTAGTATGTTAATTATGTTAGTTAATTAACGGTATCGGCTAACACTCATCCGGTCAAGATGACCGAGTGGTCTAAGATGCCATACTCAAGTTCTGGTCCTCAATTAAGGGAGTGGGTTCAAATCCCACAGCCTTTTCATACACATAATTGACATCGAGTCATTTTTGCGTAGAATGAAACCAATGTTGTAGCAATTGTTGGCCCAATAACAGGCATGCTACTAGCAATTGCGGTGGATGTAGCGGGCCCGGCAGCCGCAGAGGTGGAAGCAGGGGCAGAGGCAGCAACGAGTCCGGGAGCGAGAGCCGGCTCTTGTGCCAACACGACGCTCAGGGAGGCAACAAATAATAACACTACAAAGGTTATCGTCTTCATTTCCATTTTCGTAATGTTTTATTTATTTTCTGTAAACTTGTGATCGGTAGAATAGAAACCTCTAATGAAGAGAGCTAGAGGAAAGATATTCAGCCAATCACAAGTTATTGTAATGCTTTGTGCAACCTAAATTGGTTTGGTTGATGATTGGATTATTTATATGGAGTAGTTTGGTATTTTTAGGAGGATGTTGACTTATTTTTCTCCTTTTCTTTGGTTGATTGAATTTGATTTCTTCTCTTTAGACGTGTAAAATATAAGTACAGGTAGTGTTATGATATCATCGATACCTACCGATATACCGGCGATATATCGATATTTTCAAATTTTTCGAGACGAAACGGCATATATCGGTGAAAATATCAGTTAACCTAGCCAAAGTCTTCGAAAAGACGATTGCCATGATATTTTTTTAACAGCAGATGGTCATGATATATTTCTCACATCGAACCCAAAATACTAGCCTAATAGGTCTTGGCTCTAATGTGTATATAAATTTTCCTTATATCTCGTATACTTCCGATGTGGGATCTGGACTCACATGTGGAATCTTAAAAATCTCCCCCTCCACATCGATCCCCATCACATCGGGTTGCTCCCACTAAGCTCATATCAACATGCACTCTCACCCATTAGCCTATATGACAATCATGACCTGATCAATCATGATTCTCTGGATCCTACTGTCCTACCTGACTCGATCCACTGACCTGTCAGTCCGATGAAATCTATGCAAACCTGACTCTAATATCACTTGTTAGGGAGAATCAGACCATGCCAAAGAGGAGCACATCACAAGAACTGCCGCAACATCGACTTCTCCACCAGAAAGGACGTCTCAGATCTACTCGCACACCAATACCATGACAGTGTGGATCGAGTGTAAGTCATAGAGCATGTAATACGAGGGTTCGACATGATTTTGACATTTTCCCTGGAGAATATTTTCATAAATGATCTCTTGTAATTGTGTTCGAAGACAAAAAGAAAATTACGTGATAAGATTAATATGACAATACTTAATATACTCATAAGGGAGTCTCACTTTTATACATCGAACTGTTGTCCGATTATTCCAATTTAATTTAAATTACCATTACATTCAATCGCGTATCTCAGAGAATTAATAAAAATAACACGCATAGAATGAAATCAATGTTGGAGCAATTGCTGGCCCAATAATAGGCATGCTACTAGCAATTGCGGCGGATGCTGCGGGGCTTGGGCCAGCTGCGACACCAGGCCCAGCATCGGGTCCGGGAGCGAGAGCCGGCTCTTGGGCCTACACGGCACTCAGGGAGGCAGCGACCAAGAGCATTGCAAAGGTTATCATCTTCATTTCCATTTTCGTGATGTTTAATTTATTTTCTGTAAACTTGTGATCGGTAGAATAGAAACTTCTAACAAATGGAAGCTAGAGGAAAGATATTCAACCGAGCACAAGTTATTGTAATGCTTTGTGCAGCCTGAATTGGTTTGGCTGATAATTGGATTATTTATATAGAGTGTTTCGGTAATTTTAGGTCGTTTTAGGAGAATGTCACCTTATTTTCTCCTTTTTCTTCCGTTGATTGAGTTTGTTTCTTCTTCTTTTTACGCATGTAAATTACAAGTACATCTAATTATTATTTGATCAAAGTTTTGGGCTCGGTTTCTTCCACAAATCTAAACTAGTGGATAAAATGAAATAACTATAAAGTGAATATATAAATGTTAAAATAATAGTAATAATAATAATAAATAAAGTAAAAAAGTAAAATATGAAAAATATGCTTTTCTAGTTTTTGAGGGATAAATTATCGTTCAATCTTATCAACCCAAATATGCGGTACTCACAATATAAATTAACATATTTAATTTATTGCCAAAATTTATGAAGAGGTTGAATCAAGTTGTAAATATTACATTAATTGAATGTGCACCAGTGGTTTGAGACCTACTCACTTCTTTCGACTCATATCTTGAGTTTGAGTCTCAATTGCAGAAATTATCATTATTTTCACACAAACATAATTGACCGAATAAAAAATACTCTTATTTATCTTTTAAATTTTCAAAGTTATGCAAGTGGTCTCATTTTTTATCATTCGTTCTTCTCCTCACATCTCATTCCTTATGTTTTCTCAAATGCAACAATTACCAATAGAAAATAGTAACAAATGAATCAACCAACAATTACCAATTTAACAAGACAAACACAAGCAACTAAATCAATTGATACCAATTGTGAAGTAGAAATCTCACACACTTTGCCCTACCGGCCAAGGAGCTCCACTGAAGTTCCTGTCTCGGCGAAGCGAAACAACCCTCCAACAGCTCGTCCAGGCCGAAAATTCATGTTCACTTCAATCCTAAAACCGCCAAAAATAGAAAATCATGCTAACAAAAACTCACATGCAACCCCAACCCCAAAACAAACGAAAGAAATTTTGGTTTACGAAGGATAACACATCTGAAAGAGAGCTTCATCTTCTTCAATTGTACTTATTTTGTTCCCTCGGCTTCATTGTTCATAGGTCCTTGGATTTTCTTATTTTATTTTCAACCAATTTTGTGGTTTTATAACCATGTGGCCGAGTGGTAAAAAACTCACACTAACATATATGAGGTCTTGAGTGTAAATCTTAGTACAAATGTTAGATTAGGTATTAGAGTAGAATTTCCTTGTATTATTGTTGATAAAAAAAATACAGCCATGTGAAGAGATTTTCACTCATAATACAGTGATGAGCTAGAAAACGAAGGAAGGTAGAAGAGAGATTTCCTAACCAACAATGTACATCTCTCTTTTTGTACTCTCCATGCAAAGAAGAGAGGTTAATTTATTTGAGAAATTGAAAATAATCGAAAATAAAAAGAATAAAGTATATTTTGAGTTACACTTTATATTTAGTTTTAATACAAGGTTGGTATTGAGAGGAGAAATAAAGAAAAAAAGATATCAATAACATTATTTTGAAAATATAAAACATGGTGGTTTGGTTACCAACACAAGTTTGGTCAAACGGTAATAAGCTGACTTAACATAGGTAAGATTATGAAAATATAATAAAGTGAGACGTATTTATAATTTTATCAAAGTGAGCGGAGATCTAAGTCTAGTTATGTAAAAATATCCTAGCCCGCTGTGAATGAAAGAAAGTCTGATTGTATCATTGTACCATTTAGGTGTGGAGGCCACAAATGATAGACGATAAAAGATATGTCAATGATTTCCAAGTCCAGTTTCAATATTCATCGTTGAAGCCAAATATAATATAAATGCAGCCCGTTATCTATAGAGGCCCATATGAGGTTCCAAAGCCCATAAGGAACAAAACATGTACTGTTAGCTCCGCCGAATGAAAAGTAGAGTAGGTCAAACAAACAAACATAAGCAGCGCATAAAACATGACCAACGAAAGCTTCCTGGACGTGAACGCGTGGCCAGCTGTCCACGTTTTCACTGGGTCCACACGCACCCCAACAACCCTATAAAAACCTCTCTCATTCCCTCAATATTCACAAAACTCCCAAACAAAGAGACAGCTTTCTCTTCTTCTTCTTCTCCTTCATTTCTCTTTCTCAGAGACTCATATATAGCAATGGCTCTTTCTTTCAAGTCATTGGCAGCTGTGTGCGTGGCCGCGACCCTCGCCGTGGCTTGTTCGTCTCAGGATCTGAACATGGCTCCTGCCCCGGCGCCGGTCGCAGCCGCATACTCGCTCGGTATGTCCGGCGCCCTCGTCTGCGCCTCCTTGCTCGTCTCCGCCCTCGCTCTTCTCAACAACTAGACATTTCAGACCCATCCATTGTTTCATTTTTAATTCTTTTTGTTTACAGAGATACGACCTTCTGTATTGGTTATTCTTTGTGCTATAAATTATCTTAATAAAATGAGATTTCTCATCTACCATATTTTATTTGCTTTCATTTCACTAGGGTGTGCACTTTAGACCCTGAATTAAAGAACCCACAACCGTGAGTAATGGTCCGGGTTTTAAAATTGAAACAACCGTATAATTCTAGTTCGGTTCCAGTTCTTAAAATGCGGAACCGTAGGTACCTGCTCAGAACCGAATCTGAATTATCATCCTTTCTTCATTATCGTCCACGTACAATACTGTGCTTTATGCACTCCATTTTAGAAGTACACTGCTTCTGGTTTCATTTCAACATATAACCAACCATAAATATCAATTAGTGTACATATAGCTTTACATAGGCATGTTCTTAAACTCTAGTCAATAATGGTGTTGCCAAGTCTCTTTTTTTTTCCTATATTTCTTGCACTATTATCATTAGGTGTAATCAATGTTGTAAAAATCTTTAGGCGCTAGTCGGGCGGAGAGTATATTTTGAGGACTAATTGAGGATTAGTCAGAGATTAATCGAAAAATAAATCGGATTAAAAAATTAATCGAAAATTATAGAGGATTAATCGGAAACTAGTCGGGAGATTAATCAAACAAGTCAGAAATTTTTAGAATATTAGGTGTAATGGGACATTTGCTTCTTCAACTTTAAAATTTGTTTGGATTGTTAGGCGACACGGCGTCAAGAGGAGTTAAATATTTTGATTGTTATGAAATTGACAATGCATAGGGGTGAAACTTTCTAGAATTTAATTCGGACTTGGATCGTACAAATATCGTCCAATTCACCTTACTAAAACATGCATCGTACAAAATAATCTAATTCAGACTATAAACCGCATAATTAAAAAATAGAGAATCGTCATTTTCTAACGGGTAGAACGTGGAACTGAACCAGAAAATCACGTCCATAACCAAACTGGCCCTTTATTTAATGGTTTCAGTCCAGTTCTTGACCAATTCTGAACCCAGGTCCACCCCTAACTTTTAATGAAGTGTAATATTGGAGATTATGTAGATGTAATGTGAATGACACGGAGACATGATTACTTTATTAGCCAAACCAAAAATAAATCATTGATATACAATCTCAGCTCAGCTCAAAATCGAAGAAGTTCTACAAACAGCTCGTCCGTCCGACTATTGGGCTACAATGTGTTGTTGCTGATGATAATATATAATACATACATATTATTCTATTGTCCCTTGCAAGTAAATATATTACAGTTGGAGTTAGCACTTTATATCTCTTTTGTTCTTAATATCCACTCTGCAAGGGTTTTGTCCCAACAGCAAACCAAATCTGCCATCAAAACCTGCTTCAGTTAACCAAATATAAACACATCCCAAACACTAACACTATGATCTTACCTTACACACAACATGAATGCGATGCGATGTTGAAATGATCACAAGCTTCTGCAATCCCACATTTCCTCAATTAACATCCTGAATACATCAACGATGAATTTAGATTTTTTTTCAAAACGAGTCTTTAACATTTTACTCCAAAACAATAACGGAAACTGGAGACTTACGCTAGTATTTGACGGCAAAGTTTCACCTTATATGCATGTTACCAAGGAAATCTGGAAGCCTGAAAATAAGGTGTGTTTCAAATATAAAAAACAAACTAGCATCAACCAAGAATCAAAATATTTATAAATGGTGTGGTAATTTTCTTCAAGTAAGAAGGCACAAAGAGAAACCTTATATCCTTAGCAATCACTGTTTGTCCATCTTCGGACCCAAGATGGCGCAGGTCTACTTCCTCAAGACGTCCATCTCGGTACGCATGCTGCAAACAGAACATACAAACTGTATCAAGTTTCTAATGCAACCGGTGCAAACCCAAAAGAGCAACAGGAAAAGGTTAACTGGTAATATGAAGTTTAAGGCATGAACACTAGTTAAGAGAAAACAAACACATTATAAAACTAAACATGATTACTCGATTAGTAGTCAAGTTTCATTTTGCTAAAACTAAACAACTAAAAGAGTGACTACAGATATACATGTATTATAGTGCATTTAAAAATTAAATCAAATGATAAGGTTATGAGGGCATGTCTAGAAAAATATCACTGATAAAAGAAGTAGAACCAATCCAAATATTGAAATAGCAAACCATAGAAACTGTCGCAGAATCAGAAGTTGTCAATGATCTCATCACATAGATATGCAGAAAGCATATAATTTAAGATATGGATGTGTCTAATGAATAACTATTGCATAAGGCAATAGGAACATAATTCAAGAAAAAGGAAACTTGAAGTTATTATCCAAAGCCTATAATATCAAAGATCGGGAAAATTGTAGTACCTTATAGAAACAACTAGTTCCAAATGGGCAATTCCCATTCCCAAAATCGAAGTGCTTACAATCAATGGACCTGCATCAACAATAAAACTTAGATTTGATTTATGCAACCACGCATTAAACAATAATCACTTAGAACATGAAACTATAAGATGCATAAGACCTCTACAACCAAGCATCAATAACTAATACAATTAGAATTCAGTTGAAACAAAAGTAGTTGAAGGAGTCGTATACAAGTCCGTGAAGGTCATTTCTAATTTCCAACATTACCTGAGTTTTGCCATATAGTTGCCAACTATTTCCTGCTTCTCTTCTTTTGATGAATACCAAATGACACTTGGAATCACGAAGTATGACACCTTGCGACATATTGGGCATGCTCTGAGTGCAGAATTAACGTCCATTCCAGATGTTGGGGAACTACTTCGCCAATTCCTGATACATGATATGCAGAATGGATGATCACATTCTGATAGCAAACCAAATTTCCGTTCAGCTGCTGTAGGCTTTGAAAGTACACGGTCCAGGCAGACACTGCATTCTATCTCTTGGCTATCTTTTAATGCCTCGAGTTGCTTTTGCCTTTTCTCGCACAACTTAAAATGCTCGGCTCTTTCATCCGCTCTGAAAGGATGCAAGCAATGTTTCCCACAAGTGGAGCATAAGTCGCCATGAATATGAGGACATTGTTCCCCACGTGGGCAATCCCCAGCAGCAGCAAAGGAACAGATAGAGAGGTCAGCAGGCGTAGTACTCCTCGGCTCATGAGGATCACCATCATCTACAATATCACGGTGCCCTGACTCTAACTTCCAAGACTGTTTCGCAGGGGGCACAAAAGGTTTGCTTGAAGCAGAAAGTTCAACTGGAGCACCTGGAAGTGGAAGTAACCCACCCGATGCACTTTTAGTTGTATGAGCTAATGAAACAGATTCTGATACCACGGGTTGGCGAGAATTGGAATATGAAGACGAAGCAGAGGGTTGTGGCCGGGAAAGTCTCACGTGTTCATATCTGCATCGGCTTCCATATGAGCATACTCCTTTCTGATAGAAGGTGCATATCTACAATCGTGAAACAACCAACAAGCAATCACCAGTTATGGCCCTATCTAGCAAAAGATGATCCAAAGAACATTAAGATGAGGAAATAGATTTAGTAACCTTACATTATTTGACGGGTTCTTCCAATCATGTGCAAACTCACAATGCTCCCCTTTCAGGCAAGCCCCATGTGCAAAAAACTTGCAAAGCATTCTGGAGAAGGAGATATACATGTTAAGAGCTCCAATAGTCTACTTCCAAAAGACTTGACAAGCATAACATTAATGCAACACGCCAACACAAGAACCAGATATAATTAGTCATACGAAATCCTTACAGAACTCGCTTTATTAGAGTGTAGTTGCCCCAATTCAGTTAAAAAAACTACACAAAAATCCTATTGCTTTATGCATCAGAATAAACTATAAAGACACGTCCGAAAAAATCACATACCCTGACTACATACTTACGTTTCAAATTTAAGGATTCATCTCGACTGAATGTCTCACTATCCCATGACTATATACATTTCAAATTTCACGAGTCATCTAAACGAAACGTCTCACTATCCCCTGACTATACATTTCAAATTTAACGAGTTGTCCAAACCGGATGCCTCGTGTCGTTAATTAGTACTATATGAGAGCTTCACAAACACCAGCAGCTACAAGAAACAGGCAGAGAGGGCCTAGTAGGGTTGGCCTAGTGGTCAATCGAGCACCTTATCTCATCATACACATTAAATCCTAGTGGATACTGGCTTGGGGCTGGTGGCGTTAAAGAAAAGGTTTTTTCTTTACTACATTGCAATCCCGTATTAACAGATTGGCATATGAAGTTGAAAACCCAGTTCATATTAAGTTCCTAAATGCACAACAAATACAAGATTGGCCATTCCAACTGTTAACATAATCATAAATAAAGCATGCTTCCTTTTTCTCTCCTTTCCTATTACATTCAATCTGTATCTTCAAATCACAAAAATTCAGGTAGTGATCAAGCACCTTAGATTCAATCTGTATTTTATTCACTAGCATTGTCTGTGGAAAACAAAAACTATTGGTTTCAGATTGAAATCTATTCTCCTCCTAAACACCAATAAGGCAGATACTCTATTTCAGGTATAATCATCTACAAAAACAATAGCAATGAGCCCAAAAGTACAATACATCAAACAATGAATATAAACAAAAATGATTAGAAGCTCCTTATCAGAACAAATCAAAACAAGTAGGACCAAAACTCTCATAAATTTGATGAATTGTCAAATACCCAATTCATGATTTAATGAGATTAAAAAGAGGAACAGGACAGAATAGAAAATGAAGAGGGGTCTTTTGGAGAGACCTGTTAGACATGCCGGACAAAGGAGCGAGAGTGGGTCTGCCTGAAATGGGAAAGGAAGCCCTAAAGACGTATAAGAAGGAGCAAAGGAGAGGAAGAAAGAGAGAGAGAGAGACCAGAGCGAGATTCAAGGAGTTACGCTCGTCAGAGGAGATTTGGCGGTAGGTGAGCCACTAGTACGTACGTACGGTACGGACTCAAAACTCCCATTTTTCTCGTTCGTGTACTAAAATGACCTTTATGTTACGTTGGCCTAATTGGGAATTTTCTATTTACATGAATGAATATAAAGTGAAATGGGCAAGAAAAAAAAGTTATTATGTACCTCAGGGAGGGCTTAATAATGAAGTTTGTATTTTTAAGGTTCGTTTCTTACTGAGAATGGTAATGAGGCGGGATTGGGACAAATTTAACAATGCCACCATGTTAGAATCGGGGCGAGAATTCTTTGTTTTCAATGAGGCGAGAATTTCTCGTAGGTTTCGAGCCGAGGATTTCCCATTTTTTAGTTCCAACACAAAATAATGTTAAAACATATTTATTTTTTGATAAAATTTGTATCAAAAACTATTATTTAATAAAAATATACTTAAAATTATTATTGTTATTTCATTGAATATGTATTATAAAATA
>JAYMTP010004629.1:0-14622 GCA_036897365.1 Geranium brycei
TGTCTTTTCTTGTATAGTAACTAACACCTCTATAAATTAAATCTTTAAATCAATAACATCTTTAAAATAATATATTTTTTCGGCCTCGGCATAGGTCAGTTCAAAAAATATGCAATTTCGATAAGATAATGAGATAATAATTTTTTGAAAATTTCTTTATCAATATATGGTCCCAATAATATCATAAATTAATAATTCACAGTATATATATATTGCAATTTTGTAAAATATGATTCTATTGTCTGTTTCTTCTTAAAGTTTAAATCTTCTTGAAGCACAACATCTCTAATTTTCCTTATTGCATCCAAAAGCTCTGGTGTATTGCTTTCCAAGTGTATCAAAAAATTGTTAAGTGTCTTTGCTGAGTTGAGTGTTTTTTTATGAGTAACTGGCTCCAACGGTGTTTTGTCGTCATTAACATCATCTTCAACATTATTTTCAAGAATGGTATTTGCAATTTCATTTTAATGTATTAGATAGTCTTTCCTTTTTCTAAATTAGATGAAAGATAGTCTGCAGATCATTTCAGTGTATTAGATACTGTACCTTGACTAACTTTTAGATGAAACTTATCTTTGAGCCACATCTGGACATCTTTCGGAGTGCACGAGGAATTATCTCTTTTATACTCACATAATGTTTTCCTTATTTCACGTCATTGTTTGATATGTTTTTTTTTGTTTTATCTTTGTTTATATACAGTATATATAGTGCATGCTATTAGTATATTGTAATAATTTATTAATACATCTTAAAAACTTGTGATCGCATATTTTAATTTTTATTCTTGTATGACGTGACAAAAAATGTAATAAAATTAAAAGAAAAATGACAGTTTACTACACCTAATTATACATGTTTCACACTTTGATACCATAATTTTTTTTCTTCTCTTTTTTAGTATCCTAACTATCAGTTTGTGATAACCGTTAGTATTCCGTTAGATTTAACGGCCAAAATGGGTCATGTGCTAACACGTGATACCTAAATTACCTAAGGTACCCTTGTCTGGAAAAAACCCCAAAATCAAAGAAGAATAGTGTGGCCTTCTCCGGCAAGCTCATGATAGCGGAAAATTGGGGTCTTCTTGTATTGATAATTTTTTAGTCACTTGTACTCTGAATTTATATCTCATTAATTATATTGTTTTTATTGTTCAAGGTTAGGTTCATTTAAACTAGTAAAAGTCAAGATATGATATTCAAAAGCTAACTCCTTTATTTCTTTAATTAATTATAAATTCCAGAAATATTCTGTTCATGTAAAATATAATTTTGTGATAAATTTTTATGGTGAAAAATGAACTAACCTAATTGAGTTTACCTGAATTTTAAATTTAGGCTGATTATATTTTTTGGCGGAAAACTCGAACTTTGTTTATTTTTTTCGAACCGAACTCAAAGCCAAACCGAATCTTGAAAATATGAGATAGATTTGACTCGTTTATATTCTTAATCATATATTTTGTGCAACGAAAAAATATTTCAAAGATGACGAAACTAGGACCTGAAAAACTCAGTTTAAAGCCTCAAATTTAGCCTATAAAAAATTTAGCAAGAAAATTTACCTCTCTGTTTACGGAATTATGATTTCACACTCGCTCATGTAAAACATGTCATATATATCAGTCCGAGTTTCATAACTAAAATATCAATCTTGTTAGTGTGTGTGATTCTTCCAATTAGATCGCCAATTTATTTTCAATTTTTTTCATGTGTGTTTAGCGAAACTCACCCTCTCATAGTCGTATACGTGTGTAACTTATTTCTCTTTATATTCGTGGACGCATTAGCCTTTTCTTCGACAATTCAATACATCACTTACATAAAAGTAGAGAAGCGTACACTTTCTTGTCATACTTTCATCTGAAAGAAAGGATTTACATTTTTAAATCTTATTACACTCTTTGCACAAGAATAAGTTGAAAAGATCAAATCAAAATATATTTTATGTTATACTAAAAACTTAACATATATGTTCAAAACAAAATGTTTATGTGAAACTATTGTAAACCCAATATTTGTATAATATAAACACATGATATTTAATTTCAATGGTTTAAAAGTTCAAGTAGAACAATTCTTCGATCTCACCTTTCCATCTCCCATTGTTTTTTTTGGTAAGGAATCGGAAAATGACATTGGAGCACACTACCCACCACGAAATTCACCTAATACTCACAGGTTTGGTGGCATTTACATGTCAATTCAATTGAAAAAGATACTCAACTACCTATTTTTTTCAAATTTATTCAACAATATCACAAAACATATTTTTCCTTCCATGTAGAATTAGAATCATAACAATCCGAGTAATAAACACCGTAATTAATTTTAAATAGGAGTTTCCTGATTATTCTCAAAACTGTTAATTTCAGAATCTAATTTCAATTTCCTGTCATTTAAAAAGTTGGGTCCCACAAAACAGGTGATGGGCCCCACAGGTACAAAGAGCTGACATGTTGGCAAGTATTTCGTGAAGCGCACCTATTTATTTATACGAGGACACACGAGGCCACCTATGATTGGCTACCTAGAAAATCACCGAGAAAATTGAGAAACAAAAAAAAAGGAGAAAATACCCAAAATAAAGAAAGTGTTCTATTTAGGAAGGAACCAAAAGAAAATCAGATTTTTAAGGGAAGTCGACCATTTTTCCCCATTCGCACCTGACAACATGCACGGAGGGAAATCGTCGGGCGTTTGAATCGGAGGAGACTCATCATCCTCTCTTATCCTTGTTCATGTTTTTTAAGATTTCGATTTTGAGAGCGTAGAGACTGATCAAGGGACCAGGTTCTGGTCTCCTACTTTGATGTACGTTTTTTCTTCTTCTGTGCTCATCTGAGTTAATTTTCAGGGGTGTTTTGAGTTTCGTGAGCGCATTTTCTTAAGAATCTGGGGAGGACCCAGATCTTGTTTCGTGAGTTGTGTGATGGGGTGTTTTTGTTTTGTCTCATTTGTTCGGTCATATCATATTAATGGGCTTTTGTGGTTTCTTCTGGTGCCATCTCCATCTGTGCAATAAAAGCTTTTTATGTGAAAATTTTGTTTTTTTTTCTTGATTGTGCCTTTTTGAAATTTTATAAATGATGGGTTATTATTGCCTTTTTGGGTCATTTGGGGGTGGGGTTATTGGCCGATGTATATTCCATCAACCGACTTCTCTGTCCCTCTTTGAGGTATCGCTGTTAGGGTTTGTTCGATGCTCTGAATTCTGAATTTTGTTTTTCCTCATTTTGATTGAAAATGGCCATTTGAGGACCAAAGGGTTAGTTCTATGTAACTCGATCCTGGCTTCTGTTGATGGGTGTTTTGGGATCTCGTCAATTTTGATTTTTTTGCTCTTTGGTTTTTTTCCCAATTTCTATAGCTTTTGGTTTGAATTGTTGCCTTTTTAGCCGATTTTGATTTCTGAAGATGTGAAGTTGACATGCAAAATTGATCATTTTCTTCTTTTTTTCCTTTGACAAGCAAATGGTTTGCATGTCCTTCTGTTCTTGTGAATTATCTGATTTGTTTTGGTTTGTTGTATTCTCTGTATGCTGATTCTTGGAATTTTCCTTTGAGCAACTATAATTTTTAATTTTGGATTCAAGTGTTCAATTTTCATTTTTCTTATTGCTTGGATGAGTTGAGTGGAATAGTCTTAATTACTCTCTTAATTTGTAGTTCTTCTCATTTTTCCTCCTCTTCCAGCTATAGGTCACAGTTTGGTGCTTCTTTTTTGAGCTGCATTAAAAACATTACTTATTAATGACTTTTGTTTGTAGTTGCTGCACATTACAACAAAAGCATTTCCAAGCATTGGCGATCAATAGAAGGGATAGAAATTATTTCCTGTACATGTATAGGATTTCAGCTATTTCCCCAAATGATAAATAGTGGCAGGACAAGAAACCCAACTAGGCCTGCGAGGCCAATGTCTCTCGGAGGTGCGGTTTACATTATTTATATTTTCAGCGGATGAGTGGTTGATTTTTGTTATATTTCTTATGGTGACATGCTTACTCCTTGTTCAGATTGGTTTAGTCTACAGCTGAATATGTTTTTTTCCATTGTTTTTGTGGTCTTGAGTTAGTTTTGACTTCCTTAATTTGCAGGCCTTGATTATGTCGATCCAAAGAGGAGGAGCAGTATTGTTGGAAAAATTCTTATGGCTGCTTCGCTCACAACATTATGCATAATAATGCTCAAGAACTCTCCATCATTCAACACCCCAAGCCCGGTAACACATTTTTTTATAAGAATTACCATTTTTTGCTGAAGTACACAGTATTTTCGTATAATTCTAATTTGTATACTTTCATTGGCATGATATCCAACCAATATTTTACATGTTTAGGTCTGGTCAGGTGCATAAGAGTGGACCTCAAGTGCACACAATGTGATCAACCACTTAGCCATCATAATCATATTTGTTTGAGAGAGTGAAAGTTGGTGGCTTTTATCATATTTGAGTCATGCGTGCTAGGAGTTTGGATCTTAAAAGCATATCTCATATTTCATATAATAGAGTTACCATAACTTTATTTGTTTTTGAGGGAACGGTTGGTAGGGACTGTATATCTGAGTTAATAAGTCGGAAGAAATCATTATCACTGTATTATTTTAACAGCTCATCCTTTTTGTCAATCCTTGGTCAGCAGATCTTTCACAAAATTGGACCTGAAATGCTGTTTTGGTGTCGTGTTGTAGAACTAGTATATTGACTGAAGTGTGTCAAAACAAAAGAAATTATTATCTGTTGTCAGTCACTTAAATCTTATTCATCCTGCGACTAGTTTTAGTTTTCAGCAGTATTAGTCATATATTTATGGTTATCCTGTTGAAGGTGAAGCTGGTCAGCAGTGGGATTGACATACACTCAGTACTAACAAAGTCCTATGCATGATGGTTGATGCTTAAAATTGTCACTGAATCCTCTGTGCTGTTTTTATTAATATAACATCCAAATGCACAACTTATTACTGTTTTTATTAATATAGCATCCTGTAACTATTGAATGTTCCAGAGTTATCTTTCTGTTAACTTGCTTCTCTCGACATTTGATGGAACTTTCTCAAATCAACTAATTTTATTTTCCCTCTTTCAATCCAGTTCTCCCATCACGAGCCTGGTGTAACTCATGTCCTAGTTACAGGAGGTGCTGGCTATATTGGCTCACATGCTGCGTTACGACTTCTCAAAGATTCTTACCGTGTGACCATAGTGGTATTTCCTTAGACTAAACAATTTTAGATGTATTTTTATCATTTATAGCCTATTTGTATTAGATGCTTAAATCTCATTTGAAAATGTGATTCACTTGTTGGCAGGACAATCTCTCAAGGGGAAACCTAGGTGCTATTAAGGTTCTACAGGCACTGTTTCCAGAGCCTGGGAGGCTTCAGTTTATTTATGCTGACTTGGGCAATGCAAATACCGTATCCTTGTCATTACATCAATGTAACATTGTTAAACGTTTAATCCCATAGGAACTAATTATGAAGGAAATAACTACATTTAAAGGAAAATTAATCTCAGCTAATAAGTTGACCTTTTGGTTGTAGGAGTCAACCTGCTATATGTACCCCATTCTCAAATTATACAAACATATATTTTCCTCTTCATAGGGAGAGAATTGCTTGGTTTGATACTCATACTCTTATTGCAACGGAGAAACTTTGATGTTTTCACTTGTTTCCTTAATTGATATTCCAGGTTAAGAAAATATTTTCTGAAAATGCATTTGATGCAGTAATGCATTTTGCAGCAGTAGCATATGTTGGGGAAAGCACGCTTGATCCACTTAAGTAAGTAATTTTGTGTAATGCAGGATAGCTTGTTCATGTTTAGATTGAATTGCTAGATAAAGAACCTTTTCCCCTTTCACTATTGAAATCATATTAAGTAGATCAAGTGTGGTGCTAGAGTGATGCTTTAGTGATGGTTTCTACAGGTATTACCACAATATTACATCTAATACATTGGTGGTGCTAGAGGCTATGGCTGCTCATGGTGTAAAAAAGTTGATATATTCTAGTACCTGTGCGACATATGGGGAGCCTGAAAAGATGCCCATCACTGAAGATACTCCACAGGTGCAATAAAAAATGCACTGAACTAATATATTTTTTAATATGCGACCTTTTCTATTCTAAGCCCCCTTGCTAACATTTCATTTACTATATTTCCTCAATTTAGTTCCCAATTAATCCATATGGAAAGGCCAAGAAGATGTCTGAAGATTTCATCCTGGATTTGTCAAAGACTTCAAACATGGCAGTCATGATCCTAAGGTTGGTCTTCACAAGTTATAAGTGTGCGATATAGAATTCTACTGTCATGTATCTTAGCTTCTTTGTGTTGGCATATTAATGGTTCGCTCTGTTTCTCAATCTCGTGTTTTCGACATAATATTCAGTTAGTATTACATAAAAAAAGTTTTATCTTCTGTTTGCTTTTGTTCAAGTAAAGTTATGCTGCAAACATAGCGGGATTCATGCCACAAAATAAGGAACTGAAATTATCAAGTGATGCATGTATCTGTAATGTGATTTTTGTTCCTTTCTATTTAGTGTTGCTTCTGGGCGCAAGTTTAATTTCATGTGTATGCTCTCTATGTTGTATTTTAGATTCATGATTAAATACTTTCACTTGTATGTATTTTATTATACGTTAATGATGTTTCCTGCTTCTCTCTGTGGTAACATTACACAAAAGAGGACTTTGTAAAGCAGAATTTAAGTTATCTCTTGAAGTTTTGTTGTTAATGCAACTTTGATTGGCAGTCAGCATTTCTTAGTGAAACAATCTCCTATGCATCCCACTGTGTGTTAGCTATAGGTGGTGAAGGTCCGTCTAGGGCTACAAAAGATTTCATTTTGTTTTATTGCCTGTTGGAAAATCAGGTACTTCAATGTGATTGGTTCTGATCCAGAGGGCAGATTAGGTGAAGCTCCAAGACCTGAATTGCGTGAACATGGTCGCATCTCAGGGGCTTGTTTTGATGCAGCTTCTGGCGTTATAGACGGCTTAAAGGTACTCGCCTTTTCTTCTCCAGTCGCCATGTACGAGTCATTTGCTTTCTCATGGCCCCTCCATGTTTTTCAGCTAAAAATGACACGCAACATCGTAGACAGAGCAAAGTCTGTCCTCTGATGTAAAATTAGCGTTTGAGGTGCTTGGATTAGTGCTAATGTAACCTCTCACTCCATTACAGGTCAAGGGCACGGATTATAAGACACCTGATGGCACGTGCGTGAGGGATTATATCGACGTTACAGATCTTGTCGATGCTCATGTGAAGGCTCTCGAAAAGGCCAAGCCTAAAAAGGTTGGAATCTACAATGTTGGCACTGGAAAAGGTAACCAGATTGAACTGAAACCATTATAAGGTTTTGTATGTATGGGAGATAGATATTCCTAATTCTTGATTTTGGAGGAAACAGGGAGATCAGTGAAGGAGTTTGTAGAAGCGTGTAAGAAAGCAACAGGGGTGGACATAAAAGTAGATTACCTACCGCGCCGACCTGGTGACTATGCTGAAGTGTACAGCGACCCATCCAAGATCTTGCGGGAGCTGAACTGGACTGCACGTTACACTGATCTGCAAGAGAGTCTGCGGGTGGCGTGGAGATGGCAAAAGGCACACCGGAATGGGTACGGATCATCTCTGATCATGTCTTCTTGAAACATTCACAGAATCTACACTACATTACATACTAGAAAACGTAAAGAGAAGAAAAGAAAGCAGAGACCCTGCACGCATGGCACACTTGTTATATTGGCCGCTGCGCTCTATTTTACTTACCGCACAGAATTTCAGATAGGTTTTGTTATTATAATCGTCCTCCGTTTGTAGCAAGTAGCTCATTTTTTTACATGTATAGTCGAATAAGAGAATATAGCATTTTCAGATCATAGTTTTGTTTTTGGAATCAGCATATGTTTATAAAGTTAAGTTTATTTGGTCAAGTGGTGTTTGTCTTATTTTCTAGTTAGGCTGCTGGTGGAATGTTGATTAGTGCGACTTGATGGATTTGAATTCCTCATCTTTGAACTCTATATTACATACAATATTGAATCTTTCTCCTTCCGGAAAATACATAATCCAATAAGTATGACATATGATATTGAAGATAACAAAAATATATGTTATCATCATATCAAACGTTAGTTTACCAACATTTCTTATTTTAAGGCCTAAACTAGGGACCGCAAAACGCCCGTCTTGGACGAGGTGAGCCATCTCTGCCTCGTTCCCGATATATTTAAAATATATATTTTATTAAAGAAATATTTTTTTATGAAAAATATTATTATATGACTAAGTTTTATTAGAAGTTTTGTTTTTTCACTAATTTGCGTTGGAAACAGGGAATGGGGAATTCCGTCTCCGTCAAGAAGTCCTCGTCCCGTAGGAAAAGGGGCGGGTTGAAGAAAACCCATCCGAACCCACAAGTGCCATCCCTAGCCTAAACATGTGTCTTTTAAAGAAAAAAATATTTATTTATTAATTTGATGAGAATGCTCTTTAATATAATAATTAAGCAAATAAAGATATTTAATTTGGTCAAACCCTTAGGAATCAAAAGTTAATAAGTGGAGGACCTATGTTTAGGGCCCTAAATTGATAGCTTTTCTATTAGGCGTCTAAATTGATAACTTTTCTTACCCCGGACATGTTTAAAGGTACGTGTTGATAGCCCACAATTAAGTCAAACGAAGCTTAACAAACCTAATCTACAAGATGGGCCATCAATAATTAATTAATTGAATGAAATGAAAATTAATCTTTTTTTGGATATTGACCAACAAATATATTTATATTCTCATATAACTCTATTTTTTTATCAATACTTCAAGTTTTATTTTGTTATTACAGATAAAATAACATACCTTAAATATAATATAAAACTGTACAAAAGTCCAAAATGTACTCATTTTCTATTCACAAATTATTACTCACATAATATTCATATTTTTCGGGCGAGTTTGATTTTTTGTGGGCATGGAGGACTTTAGATTGTTTATATGCAATGTTTCGGGTCTAAGCCATAATTGGTTCTTGGAAAGAAGAAGATTTGGGAATTTGAAGTTTTTTTTTCAATACGGGAGAAGGGAAATGGGAAGAAATTTAGAGTATATTTTGGACCCAAGTCGTCAAAGAATAATTTGTCAGCACTGAAATTGTTGAACTATACCCTCGGTGGGAGGAGATCAGAGAAGCAAATACGGTCGGAGTACCTTGTAATCGTTGATTGTGTTTGTTAAGTTCACTAGGATTTATTTTTTATTTGAAGTATTATTTTTCACTAATTCACGTTGGAGACTGGGAATGGAGAATTCTTATTTTCGTCGAAAAATCCTCGTTCCCGTAGGAAAAGGGGCGGTTGGAGAAAACGGTCCGAACCGGCAAGTGCCATCCCTAGCCTCTACAAGTGATTTTTAGAAAAAAAATATTTTCTTATTTTATTATTTTGATGAGAATGCTCTTTTATACAATAATTTAGCAAATAAAGATATTTAATTTGGTGAAACCCTTAGGAATCAAAAAATTAATAAGTCAAGGACCTATTTTTAGGGCTCTAAATCGATAACTTTTCTGTTAGGAGCCTAAATTGATAACTTTTCTTACCCGGACATGTTTAAAGGTACGTGTTAGATAGCCCACAATTAGTCAAACGAAACTTAACAAGCCTAATCTACAAGATGGGCCATAATAATTAATTAATGGAATGAAATGAAATGAAAATTAATCTTTTTTGGATAATGACCAACAAATATATTTATATTTTCATTCAACTCTATTTTTATTTATTGATACTTCAAGTTTTATTTTGTTACACATAAGATAATATATGTTATATTTAAATTAAAAGAGATGTGCAAAAGTCTTTGGTGTTTTGCGCTCAGAATTTGGCTCTTTGGCGTCTGGAATGTAGGTTATTGCTCTTGTTGATTCTTGGACGGTTAAGATTTGAAAGAATATATAATTTTATGGTTGATAAAGTGATGAAAGAAAATAAATAGTCTCGCCCACTCGTTAGAACCATAGGCTGACGAGTAGGAAAAACCATAAACTCAGCGGAAGCTTAACAAGATCAGAGTCACTCTAATACAATGGGAGCATCTCTTTATAAAGGGAATACATAAACTAATTAGGAAACTAACAATTCATACAAATTAGGAAACCCAAAACAAGTAACCCTAGAAGCTTGATTGACACCCCTCACACCCCCTCAAATTGATGTGATCCGACCAACATCAATTTGACTACAAAAAAATGGATGCGGTAGCGACACTTGACGGTTATGGTGTGGAATGATGAAGATTCGGTGTTTGAACTCGAAACTCGGAGAACTTGGGGACTTCGGGACGTCGGAAACTCATAACTCGGAGACGGAGATCGGAGTCTAAAGACTTTGGGGATTTATACCCAACTTGGAGATCATGGAGATTTATATACGTACCTCAGAGACGTAGACTTAGGGGTTTATACCCAACTTGAAGACCACGGGGATTTATACCCATACCCAGGAGACGAAAACTTTGAGAATTTATACCTAACTTGGAGACAGAGACCGGAGAAGGAGTTAGAGATTGGGTGCGCAACGGCTTCAACACATCCTGTCAAATTAAATAGAGGCTGATAATAGAATAAAATATAAACAAAAATCCAAATGCCTCGAGAAAACACCAAAATCATGTTGATCTGAAAAGTTTACGATGAAAAAGGAAAGTGGCTTAAAGATCACGATAGCAAGCGAGGTATTATAGCAAATTGGGGGACATTGGCCAGCGAGGTAACATGACGGCGGAACTGTAGTAGCGCTTAGGCCACACGTGCGCCTTCACACCATCTGTTAGATTTGATCTGCATAGAACGACCAGAATCAAGATGTTAGTCCTCCACTCGATGGAGGTGATAAAAAAACAGTCAAAAATCGATAAATCTTAACGTGGTTAAGCTCTACAGGCGGTGGCGCGTGTAGGAGTTGGTTGGGCAGTTTCCAACATAAGTGACGATAGTTACTGGTAGATCTGCGCCGTCTGAGTCTCTTGGAGTGGGAGGTGAGATAAAAATGGACATTGGTTCAACGTAGATCTGAATAGGGAGTGGTGAAAAAATATAGTCGGTGCAGGGCGTGGTGGTGCGTGGGTGGCCTGGTGACAGCGTGATAATGGCGCGGATGGATTTGGAGACGTAAGAAGAGTTAGAAATCATGGAAATCAGAATTTAAGATAGAGAAATCAGAATTATAATGTTTTTCCCACCCGCTAAAACATGATTAATGAGTGGGTAAAACAACATTCACACAAAAATTGAACCAATAATCTAAAAAATTAGAAAAACTCTCATATTATATGATAGAAATCATATTGATGTATTGAATTGATGTTTTCATTATAATAAGAGTACGACCCTTTATATAGACACTGTACATGACCTAAATAGGAAAGTAAAATAGAAAATTTAACCAACATGCTCTAAATTATAATTGGTTAAATTATATTTTCTAATTATTCTAAATGTTCACCCATTTAACTCATGGATTTTGATGGAAAGAGGTCACCGAAAATCTAAGGGAAGAGGAACGGCATCATTTTGACAATTAGAGACATTAAGGGGTATTTTTCGACATTTTAGGACTAGGGTATTTTTCAACATTTTACGTCTAACCTATGTTATATTTAATTGATGCTTACTTTATTTGCCTTAAAATAGAAGCTATGGTATTTAAAAAGAAGGAAAATATGTTATGTAGAGCAGTAGAGGTAAATGAAATCCAATAAATAGTATATTTAATCGTCATTATGTACTAATGAAAGATCTGACTTTTTTTCTCATAGCAAAGTTACTGTTAACGTGACATACAAGCATCCATTGCATTTAAGTAAGACATCAACATTTTTTCCAACACAATTAATATAACCTACTTTTAGAGCAACTCATATGGGTTGTCAGTAACTAATGAGTAAATGATAATATCGAAAAATCATAACGATCGATGTTTACGTTAAAATTTGTTAGTTTAGATTGGAGTTGGATGACAATTAACTATAATCAAGCAATAACTTTTACATTTTGAGAGAAAAATAACAAATTTTCTCAATTTATTGATTTACAAAATGAAGAATCACACTATAGGCCTAAGTTCAATCCCCTCAACAATAAGTCCAGCTTTAAGGTGCTCCCCTTTCACTTCCTTCAAACACATATTCACTTCGTTCTCCCCTCCCCCATTCCAAAACTCCCCCAATTCAATCTCTACCCACCCATCTTCCCTCTCACTTATCAACATTTCTTTCCCTTCCGATCTCGCGGAGCTCACTCGCTCAATGCACTCTTTGTGTCGTCGATGATTGCGCAAATACACAATTCCCCGCGACTTGAAGCTACCAACTTCCAACGACACATCCGATGGAACATTGTCTAAGCCATATGCGCGATCCGCGAATTTCACCACCAGATAGGCAGCGTAGTTTGTGTTGGGCGACAACATTCTGGTGCTGATCTTGCCTTTGATTTCTAGCCACCATATGGTTCTCAGCTCAACCACTTCTGCAAATCTTGAGTTGAGCGTACACATAACATTAATTTATGCAAAGGTGTTAACATTTGTTTGTGTACAATTTGGTTATGTTTCGGAGCAAACCTTGATTGGCAGAGAGGTTTCCAAGACCAGTACAGGGGATGGCTTGACCATGAAATTGAAAGCTCTCTTGCACTCAGCATGTAGCACACCTTTCCCGTTGTTTTCTCTAATACGAACATCTGCCTTACACTAATTTTTTAATACTCATTCTTGAAAACCAGATGTAAAATTGAATAATATGATCTTTTCAAATTGTAATATGACAATAAAATTCACTTGATTTAGAAATTTAAATTAATTGGTTGGTTATGACTTATAACTTTATTCACGTCTTTTAAATACGAATTAAGCCGATCACACTACAAATATTATAAGAATGATCAAAAGAAATTACCTTTCTGCCCTCGTCGATGAGGAGTGGATAACACATCCTGGTGAACATATCTTTTTTGGAGGTGGACACCAACGGGCAGTCCAATCTGGAGAGAATATCTCCACAATTCGGAGGCAGAAACTTGCTCCACACGGCATCCGAATCGGCCGCCTGCTGAAGCGCCGGCGACGCCACCGACAACCGGCACGCATCTCGAGGAGAAGTGAAGGATACGATGTGGGCGACACAGTCTTGGGGCAAGAGAGACAAGTTCATTTTTTTCTCAAACCCAAACTATAATGTTAACGCAAATCCAAGTATTTAAGTAGAGAGAATTGGAAAAGAATGTTAGGCGCAAAATAAATGAGGAAAGTGATAAACATGAGCATATATATTTATATAGTAATATTAAATTGGTCTTGGGGAGGCGTCTTTTTGTATTCAACCACGCATAAGATTTGGTTAATATTATAATTAGTGAATTATTGAAAGTACGTGTCGTTATAGTGACAACATTGATACGTTCTTTGTGGGGTTTCATGATATGATGACACGAAAGGATGTTGTGTGCACATCTACAGAAATAAATGTGGCCATATTGCTTGACCCATGCACTGTAGACAAGACAGTGAAACGTGTGAATGGAAAGTTTCGGTACTTTTAGATGTTGTCATGTAATGAGATGATATAATTGTGTCATGTGACACAAACACAATTGTTTGAAAGTCTAAAATGAACATCAAAATTAACTTGCACCAGAATACATAAACACAAACAACTAGTTAAAGTTATATATGGTTGAGATCGAGAGAACTAAAATCTAAAAATGTGGAGTTGAAGAAAAGTTAACATCACTTCATGTGCATACCAACACACCATGTGGCTCTTTGTACGAATTAAAATGACATAGAGGTGTATTCAATGCTCTAAAATTAACAAGTGCTAGTAGGGTGGACTTTGGTTTAAAAAAAATATTGAGGCTTATGCTTCTAGCCCGCCTCGTCTTGAGGCGGTCAAAAACTGCCTCCGTGTAGCACGGCTAACGCTTTAGTTATGTCGAGACTTACGTCTCGCGCCTTACGTATCAAGGCGGTTGAGGCTAACGCCTCAATTGTAGATTAAAATTTAAATTTTTAGAAACTTATTTTGAGCTTTTTATGAAATTTGTATATCTAAATTTTAAAAATTTGTTATTAGGCTTGTTATGTTCGTAAAATTAACCTAATAAATCTAAGGAATAAAAAAAGTAAAACATAAATTAAAAGAGGAATCCACAGCAACTCTTCCATCGACCTCTATCCGGCAGCTCCTTCTCCATCACTCTTTTCACTCTCTCTTCCAGCCGGCTAATTCTTTAGTTATTTTTATTTTGCTAATTTTTTTAATTTATACTTTTTCGGAATTGCTTATTTACTCTTTAATTTTTGCCAATTCTTTGATCATTTTAATTTTTGTTTTTTTGCTGTTTTTTTCTTCTTAATCTATAATTTTTCTTCTTATTTTAATGATGTTTTATGAATTTATTGGTCTTATCATTGAGGCTTACGCTTCACGTGCTAAGGGAAAATGCCTTAGTTTCCGGTGAGAATTAATTGAATATATATATATAAGGGCACATTCAGGTGAGAACCAAGAGTTGCGTGAGAACCCGTGAGAACCACCCAAA
>JAYMTP010004630.1:0-14621 GCA_036897365.1 Geranium brycei
AATTTGATGAATAGTTGAAAGTAATTTTATCTTTTTACACTCTTTAAAAATTGGGTCGGTTCTCTCCATTAGACCATATTTAATTTTGGTTCAATTCAGGGGTATTTTGGAATTATTGTCTCAAAATGAAATTCAGGGTACTGAAAAAAAAGAAGAAAAAAAGTTGAGTATGAAAATGTCAAAAGTGTATATTTAGGTGCACAAAAATGTCATTTTCCCGTATAATGACTATAATATGTTTTGTCACGCAAGAATAATATAAACTACATAAATATTCTTAAGAAATATAAATTTCACAAATGTAAACAATGTCAATTGTATAAACATTTCTTAAAAATATAAGTTTTGTATCTACATCGAAGCAAGCAAATGACATGCATCCGCATCTTCCTCCCGTATCTGAGCTATAACGAATGTGATGTATTTTGTGCATAAACATCCCTCCTTTGTATTTTGTTAAATTGTCTTGTGCTTGTGATTGACTTTTTTCTTCTTAGAACTCCCTCTGTAAAATTATCCATGACAATCCGCCACGCCACATATTGCGCCTTACATAGCCACTTTCTAGAGCTGTGGCAGGATTGAATTGTCTGAGGCAGCTCTGGGTTTATCTATTCAATTTATGTTGAGGTTCTAGTGAATTAAGAAATGAATCATACTTGATTTCTTGTTAATTCATTTATTTCTCTATTATGCATATTACCTTCTTTTTTATCAGCAAATTTCTTCTCTAGTACACAACATGCTGATAAAAAAGATGTTGGTCGATTGAAAATTCAACGCTATTGTAAAACCCTATTATAATAATCACGAACCTTTACAGGTCTGTGGCTATTGTAATAACAAACAGACATGTAAAGGTTGAAATTTTGATTTAACTACGGATTCAAGCCATAATGCTGATTGGAGTGTTAATAAAGACTTGGTATTTCAGCTTTCAAAAGCAAAATTTGTACTAAATTATACTTTCATTGGCTTCTTCAGAAACAAAACACTTACTAACTTTTACTTGCATTGGCTTTCACAAAAGAACCATGTTGCCTAATCATGCAGATAATGAGCACAACATTTTTAACCGCCTGCATTATTGTTAATAAAAAAGAACACAAAATTTTTATTTGAACATGCATTTTAAGTTAATATTTACCATCATATCCAAGATGTGATGACTTATCATATATAGATATATATATTGTAGCATATGTTATGTACATAGCGTTTAAAAGGAAAAACTGCTGTGAAGAATAATATATGAATAAATTAAAATATCTGGTAATGTTTGAGGCATTGGAAGAAACTACAATCTCTATTATGAGTTTTTTGTTGTTGAAGGTATCTCTATTATCAGTTAATAGTCTATATTAACTGCTTATAACATAATTGCATGAGTTTCAAGTTTTATTATAATTGTCGTGTATAATGAAATATCATGTCATAAAATTTAGAAAAACTGAACCATTTGTGTTTACTGAACAGTTATAAAACTACAAAACATTTGTTACAAATATAAGTTTCGTGCTGGTATAACAAGTTACAAGAAAATAGACAACTCCGGCTTTGGAGTAAAGGCTAATATCCGCTCGCCAAAAATCTCTGACAACGATGCGAGCAAATGTCCTCCATCCATATCTTCCTTCCATGCCTGAGCCAGAACGGTTGACCTCTTTGATGTTTGAACACTAACCTCTCTCCCTACCAAGCTGTCGTTTGACAACTGTCGGTGCATTGATGACATGCTCATTCTGGAGCTCCCGGCCAAATTGTTGTATCCGCTCACGCCTCCTTGCATTTCCATTTGCATGGCATTCATGGCCATCCCGCCTTCGGTGGCCACTTTCTTGAGTTGTGGCTGCTGGATTAAGTTGTCCGGGCCAGCTTTGCGTTTATCTGTGTAATTTGAAAAATGGAATACAATGAGTGATAAGAAATGGAAAATATACTGAAGCATATGCGTATATTGACCATATCGTGTTTCTGTATCAGCAATACTAGGTTTGAATCCATGACCTTGATAAAGGAAATCGAGCACTAAATAGATTGGCCCACAATCATGGTTCGAACCTCTGACCTCGTTGAAGCATACCATGTTATTACAAGGAATGCCTTATATGAAATTTCTTGATCAAACTGTGGTGTATTTAGAAATAAATCGAATCATTTCTCTCAAATAAATATTCAGGGAACAATGTCTTGAATGGTTACACGAATACTAGATTTTCTAAAAATGTCCCTGTTTCCTAAATTACACGTTCCAAAATAATTGTTCGCGTTTCAGTTGAGAAACTGAATTATGCATGGATGAACGAAATATCATACACAAGATCACGGTAATCCCCATGCTGAAGATATTGCTATTGTTGATAAAAAAAAAAGGCAAGTATTCTTCTACTTCGGAAACAAACTGGGAGACAAACTACTGGTAGGCCTCAAAATCAACAATAATATTCTCTTCTTATATTTGTCCTTCAAAAATACTATTTGAAACCTCTTAACGCAATGGATTGGATTTCCTTAAAATACCGCATTTGACCATGCAAATTATGGGTGTGTGCAGATGATAGATAGTTAAGTTGAAGGAATTACTGGGCCTTGAGGTTATGACTTTTCCATTGGTCTTCCAAATAGAACGAATTGGAGGAGATAGCACATTGGGCAACGCCTTCAGTTTATCATAGACACAGAGACCAGCAGCACGCTGAATATATTCATGGCTTTGTCAGTTTTATTGCATGGTCAATATTCAATAGAAATCTGAAATTATTAATATGAAAATGTGCGGCTCACCAGCAAAGCACCGTAGACACACCAAGCCTCATGCCTCCTTATCCCATTCTTCTGCTTCTCTAGTAGCATTTCTGGCTCGAGGAGTTGCATATATGGCTCAAGGTTCGGCAGTATAAGAAGATGAACCTACCCAAAGTTAGCAAACGTTTTAAATAACTAATTATTAACACAGGAGGTTTTTTCAAAGAAAAATAGCTTATGAAGGGTGTGTGAATGGAATAATGAAGACTCGTCATGTGAAAAGGATTTTGGCAAGGTTCTAAAACTCGGAACTGAGGATAATTCGGCGAGGTGAAAAATGAAGAGTTATGAGAACTCGGGTAGAAATCGGCAAAACTCATTTTGTATTTAATAAATGTGATATATACATATATAATTCACATGAAAGACAAAAATAACAATATATTCAAACAACTTCGTAAGTTAAAACAAAAGCACAGATTACAGAATAGTTTCAAAACATATGTAAAAAAATAAAAATAAACTTTGACCAGGTATAACCTAGTTGACCTAGTAAAAACTCGGTAAAATTGAACCACCAAGAACAAACTCGGTCTAAAACTCGGCCAATTTGATTTTATCGAGTTCTCGGGGAGAACTCCGGAGTTTTAGAACACTATTTGGCCTCCCTCTTGCTTTTCCAAATTGATTTGGGTGTCTGAAAAGTGAAAACTACGTTTCTTTGGATTTAAAAGGGCTGACAAGCTCAACTCAGTAAATATCTTCAATACTACATATTGTCACTTTGTCAGACAAAACAATGTATCTTTCTGCTAGTAAGAGAATTTAAACAGAAGATACCACACGGGGCCCAAGTGCTGCTAGCCCTTGAATTGCTCCGTAGTGTTGAGACAATGTTTTTGTTGGATCCAAGAAACAATGAAGCAGAGTCCTCGTCACACGTGGTTGAAGATTGTGGTATACGTGCCCAAATCTACAAGAGTGTCGCCACTGAGGTTACATTTTGAAGCAAAGCTAAATAAAAGCTCAAAGAATTGGTTAAACAAGTAATGTTTATTGAACGAAATACAAATTATCATATTTTCTGTTAATATCTTCTCATTACTTTCCTTTTTCTTCATTTTTTCAGAATCAAACAAAAAATTGGAATAGAAAGAGAACCCTCACCGACTGCATATTGAGGCATTCAGGTTCGCTGCGAAGTTTCTGAGGTTCCAGTGATTATCGGACAATCTATTCCCTACCCTCTTTGTGACAAGACAGGTTAGAACAGATTCCATCAATTTATGCAGCTGAAGAAAATGAGCACGCAATTAGATTAAACACAGAGAAACTTCAAACAAGATATATAGGTGCTTGTGAGCTTTCAGGAAGATGAAGTCCAAGTTCGAGAATGAAAAAATACCAACAGTGTGAAGTCTAGCATCTATCATTCACGATTCAACGATGATCTCTATTTTACAATCTGTAGTGTCTTCGGGGAGAGGGAAAAGTGTACAAAAAACGGAAAATGTTCCAATTTGGTCCAAACGTATTTCAATTTGCTCCAAATTGGTCTCAAATTTGGTTTTTGTTCCAGTTTAGTCTCAGAGTATCTCAATTAGGCCTAAATTCATCTTCTGATCCAGTTTAGTCCCCAAATAGTAAAATTTGGTCATCCAAATCATATGATATTCTGAGGTGGAAGATGACGGAAGGACAAAATTGGAATAGTTCGCCATAATTTGGGACCAAATTGGAACAGGCTGTCACAGTTTGGAGCTAAAGTAGATCAAAATTGAATCGGAAACCCTCAAAGAGTCTATCTCGTGATTTATAATGATGAGAACTAGTGACTCATCTCCAAATTTAACAATAGTTTGATACTCGTGTGTGTGTGTCCGTATGTTACTCAACAAACTGACACTGTACTTACATAAAGTTCTAAATGTATGTAGGGATTGTGAGCAAGGCTTTGAACAACACGCGTCAACGCAAACATGAGGGAGAATTTACTCAAGTTCTTCTTAACCTGACATCAACACACAACCAAACATCATCTCAAAAAAGGGGTTACTTATCTCCAAAATAAGTATAAACAATACTGAAGATATTGTCAATGACTATTACCTCAGCTTCAATAAACAATGTGAAATAAGGAACTAAAGGATGGATTCCCGAGTCTGTGGCCAAGCTCACGAGTGCTTGTCTGAAGAGGACGGAGTCGGGCTTACTTACTATAAGCTCGGTTATTTTTTCAAAATAAAGCTGCAAAGATGACCTCGAAATAAGAACCGTGACATCGTGAAAGAAGACATCCCGTTGCAACTGATATAGAATATACCTGAAGCTCCCTCGATAGAGCATGCTTAACGGGTAGTTTGATGTCAACCGGAAGGCCGTCTTCCTTGTATTCTGATCTTTTGCTATCGGAGGGTGAAGCAAGTGCTATGAACAAAAAACAGTACCACCAAATCAATTATTATCAAGTCAAATACTCAAATCAGGATAAAAATACGTGCAAATTTATTTGAGAATCACAGATCAGCAAAGAAGTCTACTTAAACAAATTATTTCTTGTTTTTATCATACTACAATCAAGCATAATATATGTAGTTTCTCACTAGCTGTTCTGCATTCGTTTTTGGTAGGAGAGAGAGAGCAGTAAATTAAGAGGTCCTACATTTAAATGGAAATCAATACGAAAAAAATCTGACTCACTTGTCAGAAATGATGTTGCGGCTAAGATTAGAAAATACCTTCAAGTTGGGCATTTTCAGGAATTGCAGGTTGAACGCCTTCAATGGCTAGCCAGTGAACAGCAATGGAGGTATCGAGTGGCACTTTTGGTAAAGGTGCTTCGATTACCTGCAGATATGATGCAATGTCACGTTACAGTTGCGAATAAAAAAAACCTGAGTGACATTAGAAAGTAAGTCCAAATTTCAGTTAAAATGGAAATTATGTCATGAATTGAGTATTACGTCTTTAAACTCCACGTCTTTGTCATCGATGTAGAACAGATCCTTGTGTCCAGCAGCTCTTTTGAACCGAAGAGGATCTGCTGAGGTGAAGCCATAAATAGGCTGAACCAGAAGGAATAAGCATATATAAGTAAACAAAAGCAATCGGTTAAGTTATAATTGAAATGCTAATAGTCAACTACAAAGTCCGATTCAAAATAATGATGCACACAGATGGTGGATGAAAACACGCAATATTAGATCGAGCTTTTATTTTATATTCTAAATATTTCAGCTTGAAATCCATGCTGAGTTAAAAATTGTAGTGAGGGGTTTGAAATGTCAACTAACATTTCCCAACTTCCGAGGCACTCTTAAGCTAACACTGATTTTTTTTTATAAGAAGCTAACACTGATTTAATCGTTTGAAAAACATCATCATAATATTAAACTTAGTCCTGGTGAAACAAAATGTACAGACATTGTTGTACTAAAGGCAAATAACTAAATAAGTACCATCACAAGTAGTCTTCTCTTAATAATACAAACTGACCTCCACATTTCTTAATTTAAGTGCAGTATCTACATCATCAGCTGTCAATATAGTTCGTTTCGCGTGGCGCATGCATTTAATCGCCTCCTGCATTTTGAAAAAAAAAACATTCTTCGTTACCTCCAAATAAATCATTTAAACAAATTATCTGCAACCTCTTCATTAACAAAGTCTTCAGAAATAAAATACGGCAAGCAAACCTAGTAATTCAAGAAACAACACAACAGTGAACAAAAACATAATAACCTATCATCCTCAACGAGCTTATGTATCTCAATTTCAAAACTCTAGCACAACATAATCCCTTTTTCACGAGTGAAGAAAAGGGTTGTTTGCCGCATTTTTCTTTGCATTTATGATGTACCACTTTAACATTACAATACCAAACATGACGTAAACACCATCTATCGTGTATTACATGATAACTATTTGTACAACCCTACCGAATTCAAATAAAATATGTACATTGATATTATAGGGTATACCTGCATGATCTCGCGAACCCTGTACTCGACATCGGGAGCAAGAGCATTGGCAACATCAGGGGACAAATTGGTAATGCCAATGCTCTGAGCAACCACCTCAATTGCCTCCTGTGGCACAACACTCATCTTTTCTCACTTCAATTATAGCTCCATCAACTATAGAAAAAAATGTGAAGTCCACAACAAGATTCTGCAGAACAAATCATCATAAAAACACTTCTTTAGACTCTGACCAGCAAAGAATATGGCAATTTCATGGAATTTTGCCTCCAAAGAAGATAAGAAACAACAAAAGAACCCTAAATTCATCTGGGTCAATCGGGAAATCACATATACCAATCTCATATTTTTCACTTCAATTATACTTCCATCAACTACAGAAAAAAAATATATTGAAGTCCAAAACAAGATTCTGCAGAGCAAATTACCATAAAAACACTTCTTTAGAATCTGGCAAGTGAGGGTATGACAATTTCATGGAAAATTTGTCTCCAAAAAGTATTAGAAACAATAAAAGAACCCAAAATTCATCTGGGTCAATCTGGAAATCAAGTTTCCAATCTCAGACATTGTAAAAGTGCGTGCAAATTAACAAGAAACATGAAAATTAAAGAACCTGAAAATGGGAGGAAAATCTGGATTTAGGTTAACAGTTGTCGGTGACTCTGAAACGAGGAACTCAATGTAGCTGACTGAGGTTGTCTCTCAAAGAGTTCGAGGTTTGTTGCCAGAACGAGAATCGACCACGATTCGAACTAATTTTGAGTTCTCAATTTCATCTCTCAACCAATAAATCGTAAATACGAGCAAACCAGTTTAATGGTTAAATTGGGTTACTTTAGACTTTCACAGTAAATTATATAAGAACTTATATGATAATAATTTTATAAGTTAGCGGATGAATTATTTAATAATAATACTTATTGTTGATTTACAGTTAAATTGGTAGATTAAAAATAATGTTCTCTAATAAATATAACATAAAGTATAACTATGAAACAACTTTTAATAAGAACAACATTTTCATTAGGAGAAATCTCAATAATTGATTCTCGCATTGTTTGTAGAAAGGTCGTAAATTCAAGTATCAGTTAAGCGATTTGAAAAAATTATATAACAATTAATTAATTATTTATTAATTAGGACACAATTTTTATTATTTCAATTTTTGAAATCATTTACATTTAGTTTCCAGTTCACTAGTAGTATGCAAATTTTTTAATTTATTATAATGTTTTTTGTCCCAATTCCCCACAATGAATTTTTTTGTTGTTATCATTTTACCTCACCGTTAAAACAGTTGAAAAATGTATTATTTAACTTTAAAACATTTTCACGCAAAACTTGTTAAGAATAGATTAACAAAAACAAAATTCTCCTTATTGACGACAAACTGGAACTACCCCTTACCCTTGTTTATATTTCATGAGGAATACATCACTTATTTAACCTCATTTTAATGTTCTTTACTCGATAATTTACATTTTGTCATATTTGTTAAGTTGAAATTTAGTTATGCATATGTAAAAGAGTGTAATCCAACAACAAATAGTCATACTCCATGGAAATATTTTATTTTATTCAAATTGAATGAGCTTAAAAAATTAAGAATAAGCTCAAGAAATAAAATTAATATACTCAATTACAAGCTTCAAAAAAAATATACTCAATTTCAAATTCAGCTCAACTTTACTCCCTTATTTTTAAAAATATAATATAATAAGAATAAAAATATACGAACCAGCTTATATGCTCAATAAGAGGTCAAATCAAACTCGACTAAGTTTATTAAATGAGTTAAACCTTAATCCTATGTTTGACTCGGATTTGATTACAACAAAGTAGAATAAGTCATTTACCATCCTACTAACCAAATATCATTTGCAGAATTCCCAGTACCGCAGCGTACACAAATCACCAAAACAAAACAAAAACAAATCCAACCATAACTTGCGTTAGACTCGAGTTCAATTATAACAGTCAAATTTAACCAATCAAACTCGAAAGATTCGGGAACAAGCGGACGAAATTGAGGAGTAAGGTTTTATTTATAAGTATAGTGCTTAACAATGCCATTATTTACAGAATTTCCAACACCAAAGCAAGTCAAGAAAAACACACAGCAAAACAAGAGACGTGTAGAGTTCACACTTGGTGTATGGCTATTATCATTACAGATATTTGATCAATAGAAACATAGCAACAATGAGAATTACTATGCCCACAACTGCTAAGAGCATGCACATGCAGGTGCAACTGCCTTTGGTGCGCTTGTTCAGAATTGCTAGGTTCTTCTGCACTCTCTGTTTACAACATAAACCAGAAAAAACCAGACATGAACATGTAATCATCATAATGTAAGACTTGGTTCAAGGAAATGAAATGAACAACACATCGTTAAGGTTGTGTTTGGATTCTTGGGTTTGATGTGAAATTCATGATTTTCGATATAATTGTAATCTTGGGCATCTAAAGATTAGTTAACTAATCAAGTTTCTCGAACTTGATTAGTTAAATATTTGGTTCAGACTCGTTATAATCAAGTGATCCGAATTCAAACTCAAGATTGAGCCATTTTACTTAACGAACCGAGCTTGAGCCTAGCATTACAAGGCTCGATAAGCTCACGAGCCAGCTCATTTAGTATTTTATTAATTATATATTTTTAACTATTTAATATTTATAATGAAACTTACCGAACCAAATCGAGGTAATTTCAAGCCGGCTCGTTTAGTATTTAATTTGTATTTAACATGAAATTTAACTCTAAATGAACTATTTTGTGAAAATTAATAGAGATGAGCCAAGCTCCAGCTTGAATATTTTCTTTCTAGTCTCGAACTTAGATGCATAAGCTCATTCGAGCCCGAGCCGAACGATTTTTTCACGAGTCCATCGGAGCCCTGACAAATTGAGTACTCGTTAACAGCCTTAGGAAAAGTGGTATTTGCATGACAGGGACCCAAGATGTTTATCAAGTGGTCATTGAGTCTACATTCTTCTGATGTGGAGCAATAAAACAACCCCCTCACACGTGAACCAACAACATATGAACGATTCTTGGTCCACGTCCGAGACATGCTCGTGAAGAGGACTGTAGGACTGTATTAAGTATCTTACATGTGAAGAATGTGGATTTAGTGACCACTTGAAAAGCATCTTAGGTCTCCACCCATTAGCCCGAGCTTTAAGGTGGATTAGTTTTAACACAAACCAAATTCAAGTTCCCAAACACACCATAAGGAAGAAAAGCATTACCATAAGCCGAGAACCCGAAACATCAACATGTTGATCCAAGTCATCCTGCATAGTGAAAAAATGGCAAAGAAACATAAAGCTCATAAGCAAAGGCTAAATGTGCTTGCATCGTTGTAAACAAAAGTGGCCATTTACTTATTAAGTGAATGAATAAACTACAAACACATACGATAAGCCTAGTGTGTAAGTCAAGCTCCTCATTGACTGCCAATGCAATATGTTTTGTGCTTGTTACAGTGTGATACAACTTATCGAGGCCCTCATCTTGCTCTGCTCCAAGGATAAATACAGATAAAGACCCACAATAAAAAATCTCACATGATGTAGAAAAAACAATAAGAGCATTGTTTTGAGTAAGTTTCACAACTTGCCTTTAATTACTTGTCGCTGAAGACCAACAACGCCGTGGTTGTCCAAGCCAGCAATTCTGCTCATGGCGTCGTCTGCCTTTGTTTCTGGTCCAAGCAAGCTGTCCCTATTAACAGAGTTAGAAATGTTCAGCGCGGAAGCCATTTGGCTCACTTTGGATCTCAAACTCGAAAGTATGTCCTTGCGGCGAGTCATCTCTTTCTCTGATCTGTGTAGCGCAATTGGCATCATTAGCAACTTCAAATATAGCAACAATAACAAGCAGACATCACTTCCGCACCACAAAGCATTGCTTGACGGCTGCCAAGCTTAGGCTCTACTTGACTATATTCTGGCTAGGGAAGCTCTTTGATTAGCCAATGGAATAAAAATCATTAAAATTACCGAAGAAAGATGAAATATGAGTCATTGAGGATAATACCTTGAGGTACACGATAGACAAATGCATTTTTAGCATGCCTCTACTAGTACGAAAAATGAAAAAAAATAAGTTTTTTTATACAGAAAAACTAATTATATCAAGCAAATAAAAATCCCTTATTTATCTTTATGTTCACACCATTATACCGGTGAAATTAGAAGAAAAAGTATTATTAAAGAAATTGGGAAAATGCTCAGATAAGGCATGAGCAAGAAAAAGGAATGCAAAGATGTAGCTTGGAATCTATCATCAAGTACAATGAAAACTACAACAAATGAAAAAAAAGGTATTAATATCTAGGTGAATCGCCACAAAAGAAGTGAACAAGAGTTTTTCTTATATCAGCAATGTATCAAGACTCCTTCATGGAGAAGGGGGGTCTATTTGTGCCACTTGACCCAACATTAGTTGGTTGAGAAAGACCCCACATATGTTGGCCAAGTAAGCTTTGGTAAGTGAACAAGAGTTGTGGCATTATGATGTTATGTCATTGTTCAACAACTTGTCGTAAAAAGGATCACATACAACACCAACAGCCCAAGGTTGATCCTTTTGGAGGACACCAGCAATAAAAATAACAGTTAATATTAATGGATACTATCATACAATTCCTGAAACATTGGTATTTTATGCAATTTGATTAAGAATACTTACATCCTTATTTTTCCAGGAAGCTTTGATAAGAGAGACTCTAAGCTATCAAGTCTAGTCCCTAATATTGTGATCTTCCTGCGTATAGCAGATACATGACGCTGAGTATCTGGTCCTGACGCAGCAAGTGAACTCCGCTCAGAAATCATGCCATTGATATCCTCAGCAAGTTTTGATGCTTCGTTATATTCCTTCATCCACGAGTCAGAAGAAGACGCCATTTCACTGGAAAGGGACAAATCAATTGAAGGCTTATTGTATCATAAAACAACACGCATACAGAGAAGTGCAAAAGCATGGCATGCCATGTATATAAGTGTGTTGCACGGGTGTTATAGTGAGAGCATGAGGCTTGAAGAAAGTCGTGATGGTCTACGCTATTGAGCCACACGACTAATATTATTAGTTCCCATGGCACAACATTAGCTGTTTCTCGTTTCTACATGCTTTGCACCGTAATTTAAAATAAAAACTCAAAACCAGCTATATTATACACCCAACCAATCCCCTAGGTTCCCAAATTGGTCTCCCGTGCAATGGAAATTTCTTCAAATAATGACAGAGACAAACTAAAACATAACCGAATTTAGATACCAGATAACCATACATACGCAAGCCATGAAGCTACCTATTCCTACATGATTAAGATTCCCGATCATGGCTAACCTTCATCTATTCTATCAACTTGATAATCTTGAAGAAAGTACCTAAGACCAACTACTACTAGCTTATGGATCCCGACCAGAGTGAGAAAGCATGCAATACTTCAAACATCACCAAAAAATCAGTAGAAATTTCAAAATCATTACAAGAAACAACATTGCATCAAATGAATAGATCACAACTCCTTCTATTCTAGATCAAGCTGACCAGCGACCAGACATAAGCGAAAACATACACATTTTGCAGCACCTAAAAACTGAAATTCATGGAGACACATAGTGAGTGGAGCCAAAAGTTTGAATGAGAATCACACAAACATTTAATCCTCTGTGCTTTCAGCAAGAAACTCAATATCTAACACAATTCTTCAGTGAGGCTAAACTCTAGTGGCATCGTGACAAATCCCAAAATCATTACAGAACTCAACATCACATCAAATGAATAGATCATAATTCCTTTTAGTCTAGAATTACACCTTTTGCAGCACCAAGAAACTGAAATTCAAGTCCACAAAAACTGGGTGGAGCTGAAATTTAAATGGTAATCACACCTTTCTCTGTACTTTCAGCTCAAAACTCATCATCTAACACAAAGCTCCAATGAGACTAAACCCTAGTTACCTCATGTCAAAAACTACTCTCAATTTGGGCAAAAAACCCTCAAAATTGCCAAATCCTCAATCCAACCATGAAAACCAAACTCTAGAGAAGAATTGAAATCAACCCACCAAATTCAACACAGCAGCGGACCTTACAAAACCGCAATCAAGACATAAAAGCCCAAAATTGCAAAATTCTCGACCCAACCATCAAAACCAAACCCTGAAGCAAAATTAAAACCAAACCCACAAAATTGAACACAGTATCGAGCCTTCCAAAACCGAAATCAAGAAACCCCAGATCATAAATTGTCAAATATTGATTGAAAACTGACAAAGAAATCAAAATTGAAGATGAGAGATTGATCTACCTTCGCTGCAGCTGTCGTGTGAATACGGATTCTCAAATAAAGATTGTGAATTTTTTAGTGGCGATGAAGATGGTGCCGAATTGCGTGAATTTTAAGGTTGAGGAAAGGTTTTGGATACGAAGCTAAGCGACACGAAGCGGAAGTGTTTGACCGGCTCCGTCGTCGTCTTTGTCGCGACTATAAGAGAGCATGAAACGACGACGTATTCTGCGTACCGCAGCAGCACTGTTTTTACCACTGTCAGTTCTCTGATACGCACCGTTTTGTGAAGGAGATGATCTCAATGCTGCATTATCTTAATCTTATCCTTTCGTTTGGAATACTTGTTTTAAAAACTAAATACTATATCTTAAAAATATATCTTCTTGAAAATATAAATGTGAATATCATCTAAAAATTATGAATATTCTTTACTCATTTTGGTAGAACAAAATAAAGGCTATCAATTTTGAAATAAAAATGAACAAAATAAAGATTCATTTCTCCACGTGGTTTTGGAACGATAATGAAATAGGTTTGGAGTAGATTTAGTGGTTTAGGTCTCATTAAGTTTCGAATATTTTGTCTCTTTATATACTAATAATAACATAATGACTTCAAGGCGTATTTAGCGATCCTCATTTATAAGGATATACATGTTTTTGAAACAAAGTCGAATCTTCTGATTCCCAACTATTAGACTCATATTTGGAACCACTATATGAGTAAACAATCTAATAGTGATTATGGTTCTTAGGTTTAGTTTTAATCAGTTGAAATTGGTTAATTTTTAATTTTTAATATAAACTCGATTTATAGGCCGAATTAGATGAATCTGAACTCAACTTATATCCAAAAACTTTAAATTTACAACAAACTAAAAAAAATTTGCAAATAACTTATAACATCTTAGTTAAAAACAATATAATCGTCCAAAATAAAGCCAACCAATTCTTGATGGGTGGCACATTGATAGTTCGCAAATTGATTCGGTTATATATTGATTGATTGCAATTTTTGGTTTGTAAGAACTGAAACCCATATGAGATCAACAGTTCTTTTCAAATTAGAACCAAAACTCAATTATTATCTATAGTTCTGGTTCGCTTCAATTTTTTATTCGACCAGTTTTAAGTCCAAAATGTCCATCCTTGCTCATTTTCTATCCTGTCAAATTAGAGATATCAAATCTTGATTTGTAAGAACTCAAACCCAAACGAGATCAACGGTTCTCTTCAAATTAGAATCAAAATTGAATTATTATTTATAGTTCTTAATTTTATAGTTCAGCTTAGCTTTTGGTTCGGGTCCAGTTTCAGGTCCAAAAAGTCCATCCTTACTCATTTTCTATCCTGTTAAATTAGAGATATCAACTTTTAGTAGGAATCGAAGATTTTTGTTAAATCCAATTCAAATTTAGTGATTCACGGGTCACTTGACGCCGACGGATTGACAACAACCTCCAACCCAGCCCAATCCCAAAATATTTGACCATAAACCCTAAAACCTTGTATGCAGGACCATAAGATATGCATGGGGGGGGGGGGGGGGGGGGGGAGTCGTCACACAAAAAGTAGATGATCTTT
>JAYMTP010004631.1:0-14617 GCA_036897365.1 Geranium brycei
ATAATAACTTATTTCAATAATTTTTATAAAAAATATGGTAAGCAAGTTCTACATTTCTTACCATACAGCTAAGACGCATGGTGCAGATAAAGGTGCAACTCAAGCGCAATGTGCTCAAGGGGCTGACTTTTGTATATTATGATGGTCAATCGAGGTGAATTGTATCAGACGTAAAAAGGTGCAGGCCCTGGGTAGCCGAAGGCAGAGGGGTTAAGTGCACAAAGGCATGCCTCAAACACATTAGACTTTCTTTTTTTTAAATCTGTTGCAATTGCAAACATATATTGTCTTATAAGAAAAATAGAGTAATATTTTCTACCAATATAATTAGGGATTTTATATCAGTGCTCTAAAAACGGTAGGCGCTAGTCGGGCGAAAAGGGCGTTTGGGGAATTAGTCAGGGACTGATCGGATTAAATATTCAATCGGCAATTATCAGAGGATTAAAAGGACCATTCAAGGATTTATAGAACAATGTATCATATGGAAAATTTAACTGACACGTTAAACTCATTTGATGAATAAAAAGCTTTTTTTTTAAAGATTTAGCTTTTGAAACTCCCTTTAACATATGATTAAGAGTTTTGGATTATTGTGTTGCTAGATAATTGATTACTTGAATTACTAGTTTATGTTCTAAATAATATATTTTGCCTTTCTATATTATCAAGAATTTTAAACCAAGCATTTGCTAGTAATTTAGAATTTTGCACCATATCTTTGTTGGGTGCATGCCAGTGCTTATGCCCCAGGACCCCTTTGAGTCTTTGTGTGCCGTGCTCTTTTAATCATTATGAAAGGCGTAAAATGTAGATAGTATTTTAAAGTAATTCTTGCCATGGAAAAAAACTCAAGTCAATCAACTTGTAACATACTGAATAACCTATACACGAAATACATAATCTCTTAAGTATCTGACCTGATGGCAACGGTCCCTCCAAGTAATGTGAGTGCTATTTCCTAATTTGACGCTTATATTTGGGATTGAAGAAGATAAATACTTCAAAAAAATGCTTCAATACTTGACATGAAGCCCCAAAACTGTGTAGCCAATATCAACTTCCTTCCACACCACTGAATAGAAAGGTCACATCTGTACCTGTAGGCTGTAAATAATTCTGGGCATCCCTTTTCCTCAATATTTCTAGATAGTCATTGACCTGCTTTGATGATCCTGATTTCACCAGAAAACTACAAGCTGGATACTTCTCTCTTACACAGTACTTGAAGGTTCATAGTAGCCTGCTTAGGGCCTTCTCATTTGAACATAATAGCCACACTGACTTTAACATACAAGAATCTTGCTGAAGGAAAGCTTCCATCATCTCACTAGCAACCCCATTACAGCTTTTATGGGAACAACTTGACTACTGAGAAGTGAAAAACCTTCTTTGCTTCTTCAACTGACATGGATTTCTGAGAGATCCATCATATTATATGAGCAGTAATTGAAGCAATTTACATGTTTCTTGTGTGTTCAATTCTTGAAAACAGATTGACCAAAATTTCGTTAGTATCTACATCTAGACCAGCATTTTCCATTGCAATAACATACTGGATAGCTTCTTTAACACGTCCTGCATCGGCAAGAGCTTTGATGAGTACACCATAGAGCATGGCATCAGGCTGCACATTACATCCGACCATCTCCTTAAACAACCCTTCTGCCATTTCCAACTGACCTAATTTCACAAAGCTGAACATCACAGCACAATATGGGGCGCAGTCCCTAACTAGTCCTGCCTCCTGCATCTTTCTCAGATAAGGTGTTGCTACTTGTGGCATTTCAGCATTGGCCAAAATATGTATTAGAGAGCCATAGGTACATCTGTCGGGAATCACACCTTGAACACTCATATCATCCAAAAGCTGGCATGCCTCGTAATATTTATTCTCAATTCCATAAGCTTTAATCATAACATTGCACACAAGGACCCCTATCTTCTTGCTCTCTTGGCAACATGTATAAACTTTTTCAGCTTCCAAAATATATCCATGATTCACATAAGCATCAATGATACCAGAATACCACTCAGAACTCATATTTCCTGAAAGATGAAACCTCGTGAACCATAACCATGCCTTCTCAAGCCTTCCAGTTTCTATATACATTCTAGAAAGACAAGCTTGGCTGAATTCATCAATCCCCCCGACACCTCTTCTATCCATCTTTGCTATCAGGGCTTCAATGTTGCGAATCATAAACCTTTCTGAATATGCATGCAAGAGAGTGAGGTAACTCACCGTGTCTGGCTCTAGACCGGCCTCCTCCATCTTTCTGAAGTAGCTTGTAGCCTTATGTATATCATCATGTTTGGCATGAAGCTTAATGAGAATATTATATGTTCTGGTATCAGGTGGACAGCGAAACATCTTCATCTTCTGCATCAGGAAATTCGCAGCATTTAGCCGGCCATGCTCCCCGCAAATGTTCATCATCGTGTTAAAAGTCAATGTGGTTGGGACTGCCCCTTCTCTAAGCATCGATGAAAAAACTTTGGATGCTTCTTCAATCTTCCCAGCCTTTCCATATATGGCAATCAATGTATTATATGTCGTCTCATTGGGTGGACACCGGAATTCCTCCATCTTCTTCATGAAATAATCCACCATATCTAGCTGGCCACGGTCACCATAAATGTGAATCAACGTCGTGAGAGTCACTGTCGTGGGCTTAACCCCTTCGCTAACCATCTTTGCGAAAGTTTTGAAAGCCTCATCAAGCTTCCCAGCTTTCCCGTACATGTCAATCAGGTTATTGTACGTCTGAGAGGTCAAACGAACATTTCTTGCAGCAAAATCATCCTTTTGCTTCAAAGACGCCCCTGATGACCACTTCTTGAAGTAGTCCTCGGCCTTATCAAACTGCCCCGTCTTCTTGTACAGCCGCACCACAATGGCCATTATCGCCTCGTTGGGCTCCAAACCCTGTTGGTCCATCCGTTGAAGCCAAAGCAGCGCCTCCTCCACGCGCCCGTCTTTGCCATAAACATCAATCAAAGCCCCGTACGTAGCAATGGTCGGCACGACCCTTTTAGCCGCCATCTCGTCCCACAAACGCTGGACATGACTCCACTTCCTCGCCTTGCCAAGAATCCTCAGCATTATGGTGTAGTGAATCACATTCAGCTCATAACACCTCTTCCTTTTAAACCACTCGAAAATCTCCATAGCTCTCACCCAACTCCTCTGCTCCTTCAAGATCACACTCCTCACCTTGCTGCTAAGTCCCCTATCCCTCTCCCACGGCCCAAACGCCTCATCCAAGTCCTCAATACTATCCAACGCTTCCAAGATCGCCGGGACGAATCCGCCGTAACCCGCGCATTTCGTCGAACACCTTGCGTGCACATCCCCATTTCCGACCAAACCATTCGAATTGCCCCCGACTTTCTTCTTGATTACGCTTCCTCCACCATCTCCGGTGACCAATTTTGGTGGGTTCTTCACCAAATGCAGATTTCGTCGGCTCGTATCAGGGGTATGGTTGTGAATTCGACCGGGACTCCACATTCCGCCTCCATTGTTGGGGGCTCGGCGTCGAGGGTCGAGCTCGGCCCTGTCCGGCGGAGAGACGGACTGCGATGGTCGTGAGTTGAGAGAGGTGTTCGCAGAGCACAGCACGAGGAAGCTGCTACTTTCATAGTTGAGCTTCGCTAACATTGTTGTTGCTTCGCATGGATATGGTTATGGTCTCTCTCTTACTCGTTTCAGGAAACGAGATGCGATTGCGAGGTCAATACAAATTGACCCAAACGGTGCCTCTATCCTGTCGTTTTTACCTACCCTACATTTTCTTTTAGGAATTTACCTACCCTATACATTGTATCACACGTCTTTAATATTGGTATTACCATTACCATGATCATATCCTGAGGCCCGCCCGACATCCAATCGGGTGAGAAAAGAATCCACCCGTTTTTTCATCTGCGTAAAAAATCAATTTTCTTTTCTTTTAAGTCTGATAACTCTCTTTATGTATCAAACTCTAGGGCAATTTCTTACAATCCTGGATTTAAAGAATGTGTATCAAGAAAATTTAGAAATTATTGTTCACAGGGAAGTTTATGTGGTCAAATGTTTCATATAATTTGATCAGTAATTATTATTCAACTTATGATGATGATGTGGTTTTTAAAAATAAATTGAAATTTTATTAAGAAACAATAGCATCAGCTAAGAACTCTAGTAGATCAAGGGGGTAAACTTTTCATTGAAGTCTTTATCAATAATGAATAATGCGTCATGGCTAATTCAGTGAGCCGCGTTATTCCCTAAACAACGAATATAATAAACTAAATCATTTGGTATTTCTATAAGAATCTCCCTGCATTTCCGGATGATGATGCTTAGTGGGGATACCATCATCTCTTTTTCTTTGATAATTGAAACAACTCCGAGGCAATCTGATCTCACTATCACATTCACACATCCCATTGATTTTTTCTTGCCAATAACAACCCTCCCCCCTCCCCCCTCACAATTGCCAGAGCTTCCACACTAGCCGACAAACATCTCCCATGACTCTTTTTCTATTAACCACATCTCCCTAAGAATTTCTCGCCAAAATGCCCATCTCCCATCCCATAGTCCCTCGAATTAAAGCAGAGAGCCCCATCAATATTTATCTTGATGATTCCGGTAGGAGATCGATGTCACGAACTCTCCGCTAGCGAGCCCAAGACTTTTAATAAATTGTTGGTTTCAAATATATTTCAAGTTTGAGAAAAAGAATTTGAGGGAAAAAAATTGGGAAATTGTGTGAAACGAACAAATAAAAAGTTTCAACATTATAATGTACTAACCTATATATTAAAAGATTGGTAGGGATGAAAGTGCCCCTAGTAGGATAGCAAGAAAAACTTGTCTTTGAATACCAAAATGATAACCAGAACTCACATACCTTATTTTGGATGTGAAGAGTAACAAAATGATATAATAATTAAATAAATAAATAATCTAATGAATATATTAGAGTGGGGCAGTAGAATTTTACAGATGGGCCTAATTGAAGCCACAGACATGGTTGCTTATCCATAAGAGGCTGTTTCTCTATGGCCCAGGTTACGTGTGGCACTTGAATTAACCCACACACAGAACTCCATTTAATATGTTAAACTCACTATATTTCATATAATTAAATTGGTATAAGAGCAAGTTCTGTAATATGTTATGGTCCAATAATAATGGATTTAGATACTAAATTGTAAAGAGTGGATAATTTATTTAATAAAATAATATCAAATTATGACCATTTGTAGATTGTAGAGGTTGAATCGAAATATAGTATCCCGGTAATAAAGATTTCAGTTGTTATGATTTTTAAAAAAAATTGGATGTCCACCAAATATAAGCTGTCAACAAACATGTTCCTCTCCAAACTAAGTATATTTTTTGACAAACGTATGACATAATAAAGTGTTGACCAAAATTACAAATTAAAGCTATAGAATGTAAATGTGTGTCATATAGTGTTACGTTTTTCTTACGATTTCATTTTAATTGTTTTTATCAACAATGTAATTATAATTGTTTATGTATTGATCAGTGTTCTAACATTCAAGTTGATAGCATCCATATACAATTTGGGAGACTTGAAATTTGCACAAAAATATGTTTGGCACCATGCATAAAGTAAATAACTCCGGATGACATGTGGGGTTGGGTAAAAGCGCTTAACCTGCACCTAATAATTGGCTCCAACCGAGTTGGGTAATGACTGTCCTATCTCTAACCCGCTCATTCTGTGTTGGGTCAGTATAACCCACCCAATCCAGCAATGCTCACACCCATGTCCTGATTTAATTAGACAGCTAAATCGCGGTAAAAGTAGCTGGATTTGGTAGATACAAATAGAATGTTTTTCTTCTCTTTCAATTTTCACACAATAATAGACCATTACAAGCGGGGGCGGATCTTAGGGAGGGGGGAAGGGGTTCAAGTCCCGAGCATACATTTGATTTTACTGCTCTTAATTGTTGTTGGTCCATTACAAACTTTTTGATAATAAACCAATATAGATTCCCTCCACGCAGCTGTATATTTATGTGCTAGAATTAATTTTTGTTAGATGCATTTAATAATTATTTTATTATTAATTAAATTAATTCATTATTAAAGTTATTTCCTTCCCGCATGATTGCAGGTCATAATCATACATATATATGAATATAGATACGTATTGGTAAACATAAAAAGGGACAAAAAGCAGCCTGCTGGTACATACAATTATTATGTTGCACGTTCACATATACAGCATGCAAGATTGTTTAGTACGTTGTGCTTATACATGTTGTCAACTGATTTCCTCTATTACCAGCCGGCTAGCATCAAAGATTTCTATGCATAATAGGTGTATTGAACAAAAAAGTTTTGGTCAAAATTTTAAACACTCACTCACATGGGCATATGATTTAGCTTATTAATTTTATTATTCTGTCTTTTGTATTCTCAGTCTCTCAACTCTCCATTTATTGCAACATTCTAGCTTTTATCTAAACTTGAGTTTAATGGCCAGCTCATCAATACATTTTTTTGCTGTAAACAAAATAGAGCTCATCTAAACACTAAATCAACAATGTTTGGACACTTAAACACAATCAAGAATGCTCTATAGCTTGGCTTTACATGAGATTTTTAACCAATGCGATCATGTAATGAAAGGTATGTTTAGGCAAATCAGTTAACAATATGCATATCCATCTCCATCTCCATCTTCAGCCAATTATACATTGCAGAGATCTTGACACCAAGCTATATCTACTTACCACAACATTTGTCCTACACAAGAAAGAAATTAAAGAGAAAGAAGTCAGAAACACGTACACGCTGATCATCTGCTTCCGAAGCTTCTAGAAAGATGGCCACCGAAGATTCTTGTTCCAATTTGTTACATAACGACGAGGCCACGTCAGCTGCACGCACATTGCATGGGCGGTCGGTCACTTGTTGATCCACCGAGCCAATTCCGTCGGATTGACTATCCCGGCTATGTGGGTCCCGTACGCCTTCAGTATGCTCGCAACCTCGGCGTAACTCTCCTGCTCCCTCGCCGCCGGCGCCGATTGACCCTCCGCCACTTTCTTCCATTTCCTGGCCTCCGCTCTCGCCGGATCGAACCTCTGGCCCAACAACGTGCCCTTGGTCAAGAACTCGTGGGCCAAGTAACCCGCCAGGAGCCGGTTCGAAGAAGCCTCTTCCACGGACGGCTTGTAAAATGCGTCCCGATCTTTGCGCTTCCTCGACGCCGCGCCAGGTGTCGACATCCTACCGGCAAACTGACTCATCTTGTTGCCCCAGAGCACGCCACGTAGACGACAACAACAGAATGAGGCAAAACAAGAAATTCAGTTTCGCAGCCGGGGGTATAACAGTCAAATCAAGCCTCCGAGTGCGACGTAAAAAGAAAAACCGAGGGAGGAAAATAAAATTACCGGCTGCTCCGGTTAATTTTATATTCTAAAGACACAAATGCTTTAAAAACAGAAAAAAAAAACATTTTTTTTCCAAATCCAAAAGAAGAAAATAAGAAATTGATTGAGACAAAACCGAATGGAATGGGGATCTATAAAAAGACAGCCGGAGCTAGCGATGAACGGATTCGACGGAGTGTACGGACGGCGGAGGAGGTGGCGAGCGCGAGTTCGAGGCCACGGAGGGACAGGTTTAGAGAGAGAGAGAGAGAGAGAGAGAGAGGAACTGAGTTTTGAATCTCGATTAAAATGGGCGTAGAGAAAAGTGAGTGCGGCGTGGGTGCAGATTTATATTCTGCTCGGTAATTAAATACCCCTCTCGTTTAACATAATTACCGAAATGCCTTCCTTCAGTGGACATGAAATGACCAACCTGTCCCTATCAACCGTTTCCAATCCATCGGTATGATTTGTAATTTCAGAAAGACATGTCGGAAGTGAGAAGACTATCGTGCCCCTGTCCCGTACGTACATACCCTGTGTTTTTATGAGAGTTCTTTAAAACAAATTTCAAACTTATCGTTGAATTTGAAATTCATTATGAGTTAAAATTAAAAATAAGAATATTAAACTAATTATCGCCAACAATATTCTCATTTTTCACTATCGATAGAATAGTTGTAAGGGAACCTCCTTATATTCTTTCATGGTTTAAAATGATTCGATGCTTTAATTCAATTTTTTACAAGTCTTGTTGGGCTAAGGAGGTAAAATGGGCCAGTGAGGCCTGAAAAGAGCCCAGAAAAGAGAAGTTGATCCATCCATTCATATGTTTCTTCTACACATTTTGTGCCTTCTCTTCCATAATCTTCTATTATGAGATATAGCTGAGGAGCTGAACCGAAACCAGAAGCAGCCATGAACGTCTATGGAGGACCTAGCACAACCACTCCATCATAAACCTTCACTCCATATTTCAGGTACACCTCAGTTCTTCGCTTTCTTCTCTTCACTACTCTCTGTTTCTATTTATTTCTGAAAATATTTCCTAGTTTTGGTATTAATTGTGTTGGGATTATTAAAGGATTTGAATGCTTTCATGGTTGTTTGTTTTATACTTCATTTTTTATTGGGTGCAATCAGCTTAATTCGTATGCTGAACCTTAAACCCTAAACCCTGTAATTAAGAGCAGAGGGTAAGAAACCCTAAACCCTGTAATTACAGTATAGGCACTTGTTGTTCCTTTGGAGTCTACTCAGTGATTCTTAGGAGAGATTGGTTTATGGGTTTGCTATCAAGATGTAATATTTTCCTCAGACAGGGCATAATTGGGTTTCTTTTTGCTTGGTTTTTGGTCACCTGGTGGAAGTGGACCATAAAATGATTGCATTTTCACTATTAGGTTCAGGGTTCATGGAAACTAACCCAGTACTTCAATTTCAAATAGTCTGGCTCACTATCACTGTTCAAAAAATTCACTAGTGGTATTGAAATGGCCTCACACCAACTAAAGTTATACTTCTGCTCTGTCACATGGTTTACTGGTATTAGATGATTGATTCCTTATTTTTTGTCTGTATAGTATTTTTTCTGCCCCTCTAATATATCTACTGGTTCACTTATACAGACAATGGAAATAGTTGAATCCATACTCAAACTTCCTATTCAAGATCCACCACAGGAGGAGTTCTCTTCTGCTGATTTGACGTGGACCAAGTTTGGCACTGCCGAGCACCATGATGATGTTGCCCTCATTCCTTATGCACGAGTTGATGAATTTATAATTGGAGAGTGCATTAACGTAGAGTGTCCTACACAGTTTCATATTGAGAGGGTGAGAAAACGATCAAGGGAGTGCCTGAAGGAGTTCAAGGATGATGACTATTTGGAATATAGGCTGTAAGTTTCAGTATTCTGCCTGAAAAATATCTAATCAATAAGGTTTTATGACTACATTTAATTTCCTTGAAAGAGACGTTTTAATAAGTCAATGCATAACCGCTTTTTTTGTCGACTTTGGGATTTATTTAGGTATTGGTGTTCATTTGGTCCAGAAAATTATGGGGAAGGTGGTAGTATATTACCTAGTCGGAGATATCGTCTCAACACAAGAAACCGTGCTGCTAGACCTCAATCGATGCGCGGCTGTACATGCCATTTTGTTGTAAAGCGCTTGTACGCTTACCCGTCACTTGCGCTTATCGCTTATAATGACCGGCGTCATGTTAACAAATCTGGTTTTGTCTGCCACGGGCCTCTTGACCGAGATGCCATTGGCCCAGGTGCCAAAAAATTTCAATATATATGCAATGAGATTCAACAGCAAACAATGTCCATGATCTATCTCGGTATGCCTGAAGAAAACGTGCTGGAGAAGCATATTGAGGGCATTCAACGATACTCGAGTTCTGATGCAAAAGCCAATAGTTTTGCTTCCCGATATGTTCACAAAGTTGGGATGATTATCAAAAGGTCTACCCATGAATTGGATCTGGATGATCAGGCTAGCGTTCAGCTGTGGGTTGAACGTAATAAGAAATCTGTGTTCTTGTATCAAAATGCATCAGAAACAGACCCTTTCATTTTGGGAATTCAGACTGAATGGCAGTTGCAACAAATGATCCGTTTTGGCCATCGTAGTCTTTTGGCAACCGATTCAACTTTTGGCCTAAAAAGATTTAAGGTAAGTAGTATTTTTAAGTAACCTCGTTATACGCGTGTACAGTTTGTATAAAGTTTGATTATGTAACAATCTTTCTGAATGGCAGTATCCCTTGTGCACACTTCTAGTGTTTGATTCTAGGCAGCATGCGCTCCCTGTTGCTTGGGTCATTACTCGTAGCTCTGCAAAGCCAGATGTCTCTAAATGGATGAAAGCACTAGTTGATAGAGCTTGTAGCAATGAACCTGGATGGAACGTCAGTGGGTTTTTGATTGATGATGCAGCTGCAGAGATTGACCCCATAAGGCATGATCCTTTTACTTGAGATTTCTTGTTTTACATTGAAATTATATAAACTAAACAGTTCATCAAATTAATGCTCCTGTCTTGGATAATTTTCTCAGGGATATATTTCATTGTCCTGTCCTATTTTCCCTTTGGCGTGTTCGTAGATCATGGCTTAGAAATATTGTGAAGAAGTGCAGTAACATTGAAATTCAGCGGGAGATATACAAACGGCTGGGAGAAATAGTGAATGACATTTGGGGTGGAGGAGATTGTTTGGCCGCCTTGGAGAATTTTACCCATGATTTTGTTGATCAAACCGTCTTTATGGATTATTTCAATGCATGTTGGATGCCCAAGATTGGTAAGTCCTCTCTCTCTCTCTCTCTCTCTCTCACACACACACACACACACACACACATCTGCCTCCCAAAATACCCATGTGTGGGACTGTCTTCAAGTTTCTCTGCCTAAAATGATTGTTCATTCTTTCCTGTTTAACAGAAATGTGTCTTTGACAGAAATGTGGCTTTCAGCAATGAGAAGTCTTCCACTTGCAAGCCAGGAGGCATCTGGTGCAATAGAGGCCTATCATGTGAAGTTAAAAGCTAGAGTGTTTGATGATTCACATCTTGGCACGCTCCAGAGAGTTGACTGGTTGGTGCACAAGCTGACAACTGAGTTGCATTCAAGCTACTGGGTTGATCGCCATGCAGATGAAAGTGATTCCTTCCAACAAGTTAAGGAGGAATATATTGCTTCTACGTCATGGCACAGGGCATTGCAAATTCCCGATTCAGCTGTTTTACTGGATGACAAGGATAACCTCTTTGCCAAGGTTTTAAGCCAAAAGAACCGCAATGTTTCACATTTGGTGTGGAATCCAGGATCAGAATTTGCATTATGTGATTGTGCTTGGTCAAGGCAGGGAAACCTCTGCAAACATGTCATCAAAGTCAACATGATTTGCAAAAATCATCCAGACCTTAAACCTTCAGCATCCTTCCAGTCTTTTAGCGAGATACTGACAGAATTGTGGAAAAAGCCAATGGATGGTTCTGTTGCATTGGATCAATCGGTAGCATGGGCTCACCTGATGCTCGATCAAATTCAGAAACTTGTTGAACTAAGTAGCTCAAAGGATATTGGCAGTGTGGTCAGTAATTTGCCGTTGAAATGGGTCTCTAAGAAAGGCAGAACATCTGTTGGCGTCCCGTCTTCCAGGCTGGCCCTTGAATCGAGTTGCAATGCAAAGAAAATCGCGCCTCAGAGAAAGAAGCAGCGAAAGAGGAAGAGAGTCTCAAGATTGAGATGATTGCATATGGTTAGAGATCTAGTCTTTTATCTTTTGCGACCTAGCAAATACTGAACTCCTGCTGACAAGTTAGTCCATTACTTTCAATTCTTCAAGAACAGATGATACCTTAACTTCATTGCTGGTGGTGGATTTATTCCTGTGCAGAAATTTGGCCGTAACATCCTTACAGAATGATACAACTTATAGTTTGTAGGTACCAAACTTTCTTGCATTTTTCATTTTGTTAGTTATATTCTCACATTGAAACGCCTTTAAGCTCAGTAGTATTGTGTATATCAACTTTTTTTTGGGAATTGAGCAACTCATGGAAATTATTGTGTATATCAGAGTTGCAATGCAAAGAAAATCGCACCTTAGAGAAAGAAGCAGCGAAAGAGGAAGAGAGTCAAGATTGAGATGATTGTATATTGTTTGAGATTTAAGTTAGTCCTTTACTTTCAATTCTTCATAACTTCATTTATTCATGATGGGTTTCCTGGTTCAGGACAAGGTGTTTTCCTAGATAAGAATATTAGTGTAGCAAGCCTCTTAATGCCAATGCGATTGGGCGGTGAGGGGAGGGAGAATCTGGGGCAGACCAAAAACAGAAAAATAATCCTTATCGGCTTGATACAGAACCCTAGTAGTATGTAATGGAACCTCGTGGTTGATCATCTCTAATCCATCCGGCCAGTGCTCTGTCAAGGTGACGACAAACTCAGGCAAAAACATCCGGCTGAACTTCTTGTTGCGGAATCCCATTCCGGTGACATGTCGGAGAAGAACCGGAGACAGCTCACCTCTGACTCCTGCCACCGCCTTGTCGTAAGGAGCAAACACAGTGATATCCCTGCTCCCCCAGCACCTGTGCTCCAGCATGTTCAACACTATGGGATGCATCTCCAAGAACAATGACATTGCTGTGTACCCTTTTGATCTCATTGCCTCTATTGCCTTCGAGAACGATTCGCTCCCTATTGTTTCCCGCAAAGTCTGGTTTCTCACAACGTCGTAGCAATCATAACGCCCCCAATTGCTGGGCTCGTAAGGCTCCCAAGCGCGATCAGGATGATTCACATCTTGCTCGATGCGCGACCAATTGGGATTGGGATCCACATCTTGCACAACAGTCTTAGAGACGATACTTTTGAATCTCTCCATTGCCATTCATGAATTCAAATTGTGCTTAACTTTCCATCTCTCTTATACTGTGTCTTAAACCTAATGTTATATGAACTACGTACGATACGATTAGTTGTATTCCTAGTGAACTACGTGTTTTGCACATCACATAATAATAAAATTATTACTTTGGTATCAAGAACTAATTTGTTTATTATTCTTTAACAAAACAAATACGTTAATGCTTCGTATAGCACTAGTTAATTAACTATATGTACAAGAAAAACAATACACCACATACTATACCAAGCTTTAATTTGGACTTACGAGTCAAATCACTTTATTAAAACTTCATTAAATTTGAAAACATTCTTTCATTTGCTTGAAAAAACTTGTGTATTTAAGTCGAGTTTGGCTCGGCTCCATGGTTCATTCTTAGAATATAAATTAGGAGATATTCTGGACCAGTATATTACCTCTTTAACTGTTGATTGAGATTAAATCATTAATCAATATTATTCACTTGCATTCTAAGTGGGTAATATAGCAAGGGGATAACCAATAAAACACACTTTGAACACTAGCGCACCAATTATTTTTTATCTTGTTAACTCACGAGAAATTTATGTTTTTGTTGCATATTTCAAACGCCATTGATTTTTTTTGTACAAGATTAAATTGTACTCTCCCTTTCTCTTGCAACAACTCCAACCCCCCAAACACCACCCCCTCCTCCCTAATCCTCACAAACTTCATATTGATCATGTCATCTCCTAGTTCTACTTTAGCTCGCCCAATTTGCCACTAAACTCTCAAATTTTGGCGAGTTGTGAAATGGGCATGTTGGATAAAGCGAGTTGAGTTTGCGAAATAGTAGATTTAAGAGGTAGGTGTACCTAGAATGTGATGTGGGTCCATTCAGATCTTGCATCGACCCTTTTTTACCCGCATTTATCTTGATTTTGTTTTCGAATTTCGAATTAAATATTATATTTTTATGTCGGGGCCATTTTTGTGGCATTTTGTAGGATTTAGGGCAAAAAGTTGAGAAATTGAGTCAAAATCGCTCAAATGAATCATGAAGCAAAGCTGAAACTTTTGAATGATGTAGATTTCTCGTCCGAACTCCGATTTGGGCCCATAATATGTCGATAAGGACGGACTTTGGCGATCTACAAGTTGAAAAATTTTCATATTTTTTGGAGCACTCTATTGGACACTTTGGGCCGGAGTGCCGAACGGAATGAATTTCAGCAAGTCACTCCACCCCGAACCAGCGAGAGGAGTGTCGCCTTTTCAGCTTTTGGCCAACCATATCCCCCTTTATGAGGCATCTTTCCCGGAAGCTAGGGATTCAAGGAGTAGAGTTTGAAGTCAAGATTCATGGGATTTGGCCATTTTTGGTCTTCGGTTTTGTATTTCTTGACTTTACCTTACATTTCTATGACATTTTCTTGTGTAGTTTTGACATTTGAGAACCCCATGGTAATGGGCTAAACCTCCATAATCATGGGTGCTAGATTTGTATGACTTTGTCTATTTAATTTATAAGGTATTTCATGAAATTATACATTGGTTGATTTATTCTATTTTGTTATGCTTGTGTTTATCTTAGATTAATCACCTATGATAGATATCAGTAGTTGCTACATCGATTTCGAGAGGGACGAGTGGTAACAGACCTGTGTAGTTTTGAGGGTTAGAGCTTGAGACCGTGTCAAGACACCTTATACAATCCTTAACCCGAGATTGTCGGATTCATTGCGGACTTGAGTCAATATTGATCCCGAGGGAGTAAAGATTGGCTCAAGGTTAGAACAATTCCAATTCTGAGAGG
>JAYMTP010004632.1:0-14613 GCA_036897365.1 Geranium brycei
CTGCTTCCAAGTGTCTGTCACGAAGTCTCAGACATTGTGACAGACATTGTGCCTAATCGGAATTTCACACAAGCTACCCGATGTGTGGAGGGGCTGAGGAGGAGGCATCCCATATTCTGTGGGAATGCCCAGGAGTTTTTCACTCTAATTGTTTGCTCGTTTTACAGATCGGAGGCCTATCTATAGTTCAAATCTTCCAGGCCATGGTGGGCCAATGCCCAAGGGAGGAAATTGAAAGTGTCGTTATGGCTTGGTGGTCGGCGTGGAGGGCTAGGAACGAGTTCGTCTGGAACAACAAGCCCTTAACTCACAAACAAATGCGTCTGATGGCTGAAAGAAGGCTGGCGGATTGGAAATGGACCCACCCAAATCCTTCTTCATCGGTGGGCAGACAATCAACTAGGGATCGGTGGCTCCCTTCGCCTCCCAGAGTCATCAAATTCAATTCAGATGCCTCCATGACGACTAACTCTGCGATAGGTGGTCTGGGGGTTATCATGCAGAACGAGGCAGGACTGTGTTTGAAAGCTTTGGGTGTCCAGATACGATTCCCCTCATCGCCTCTCCTAGCCGAAACCTTAGCAATCCGAGAAGGCATTCGTTGGGCAGTTCGACAGCACGTTAGCGCGGCTATATTCGAGACTGACAGCAGTACCATAGTGAATATGCTCCGAGCTGGTTTATTCCCACATTCATATGCTGGTTATATTGTCAAAGATTGTAACAGTTTGCTCACATCTCATGTAAATTATACTTTTAGTTTTGTAAAGTGATCAGGTAATGAGGCTGTTCATACTATGGCCTCTCTAGCCCGCACGGGCACTGATCGGGAGCTAGATCCGGACAACTTACCAGAGTCTCTGGTTCGTATTATCTGTAAGGACTATGCTTAGTTCATAATAAAAGCTAGTCTTTCTCGTCAAAAAAAAACATTTCATTTGTTATAAATTACACACATTTTTATTAAAATTGGATGATTTTTTGTTCAAAATTTAATTTTTCTTGAAATGTAAAAAACTGCCCTTAAAATAAAAAAAATGAAAAACAAAATTGCATACCAAAATACAACTACCGCAACTTTTGTTAGATTTGGGGATGGACCAAGCATGAAGAATGGAGAAAGGTCGGTTGGAGCCCATTGTTCCTCCATGACCACCACTCTAATCGATTCAATTTCTCCACGACCACCACTCCTAACAGAGAGCTCAGAGATGCCGTCGGAGAAGACAACCCTTCTCTGCAATTTTGTTTTCTATTTTTCTATTATAAGGGATAATTTTGTTATTTTAATGAAAATCCGTGTGATTTGTAACAAAAGAAACTTAAGGGTAGCAAAGTGTCACGCTTCTAACTTTAGGGTGTAAAATGTTAATCAAGATTGAGCGAGTGTAGCAATCTCTAATTTCACCAAATAGTTATTATAAATGATAAATTATTATTTATTAAATATTAATTGATAAATCTTTAATTAAGATAATTTTATGAGTTTTTAAAACATTAAGTAGTACGTGCAACAAATTAAAAATTAAGAGTAGCAAAATATGTCACTTCATAATAGGAAAAATGACATTTTACTACACATAACTATACTTCTTTGACACTTTGTTACCCTAACTTTTATTTTCTTTTTTAGTACCATAATTATCAGTTTGGGACAATCTATCCCTAAATACTTAAACTACCACTTGTTTAAAAAAATCAATCCAATTGGACAGACTCAAATTGGCTAGCTTGGTCCAACCCATTCTATCCCAAAGGAACCGTCATGCTGTCTTCTTTTCGGGGTCGCCGGAGGAGCTGACTTTTCTAATGAAATTTTCCCAATTTGGATGGTTCCATCGATTAGACCGGGTTTAATTGCGATTCAACTAGGGGTGTTTAGGTATGTTAGGGGTAGGTTGTCCCAAAGGATAGCTAGAGTACTAAAAAAGAAAAAAAATAGTTAGGGTACCAAAGTGTCAAAACGGTATAGTTAGTTGTAGTAAACAGTCATTTTCCCATAATAATTAATGGAAATGACAAAATTCATTGAGAAAATAAAAGTAATTTACCATTTCAAAAAATTTAGTTGAACATTAAAATTTTCTATTTTTTTAATTTAACTTTGTTTAATTGATTTTAAAGCACAATTTTAATTGGGCATACTTTTAAGGGTTAATTACAATTTACCTATATTATAATGGCCGGTTTTACACTTTACTACAATTATGATAAAAAGTTTAATTTGAGATCACTTAATTTTGTTTTTTACACTCTATTCTAAGCCCATTAGAATTTGAACAAAAATACCCCTGAATTGATTTGAAATCAATTCAATATGGTTTGACTTGGACTGGTAATAAACCACAATTGAGATCTAGTATGGACAATTGGACCTGTTTGATCAGTCCCGTCTTCTTCTTCGTTGATGCTCCGACGAGCATCTAGAGTCGGTCCAAAATCAATCTTCACTATCGAAAAAAATCCAAACTCAAAACCCACTAGATTTAAAATTCAACAAAAACTTCAAAATTTCATTGCAAAAGCCCAATTACTTGTGGACGAACTCGCAACTTCATTCAGGAGAACAAATCTATGACCTCTCTCCATGTCGTCTGCTCCTTGAGCACCACATACATATCTCTAAAACTCAGCTTCCCGACAAAGCTCGTCATCACCAACCTCATATCGTACTCACCATTCCTCATCCTCGACAAGCCTCTCACAGTCTAAATCGCCGCCAATACGTGCTTTCTGTACAATTGGCCAGTGCAAGCATCCGTCCGGTATTGCATCATCTGCTCCGACATCCCCTTCACCCACTTGGGCATCATCGCGTGATGTCCTTGGTTCATCCGTTGCTCGCTTAGGCACCGAGCCTTGTCCTTGATCATTTGACGCGATATGGTATCAGAGATCGCGATTTTGGAGCTTTTCAACTTTGGATTGATGTGGTCGTCGCTGAGGGATTGCGGGTCAGACCTCGCGAAGGTGGCTACGGTCGATATTTTAGGCCTCCTCGCCGGCGGTTTTGATTTTGGAGCTGGATTGTTGCCCTGCGAGCCGAATCAGCGAGCACTCTCACCTCCGCCGACTTGTGAGCCGAATCGGCGAGTTGCCCAGCGCCGCTCTGACCTCCGCCGACCTCTCTGACCTCCCAGATTTTCAAATATGAGATTACTTCGACAACAACAGTTTCGATTCGGTGATCATTCCCATCCGATCTCACCCAATCCCTCAGCCTCATCAAACCCAAATCTGAAAATCTCCGTCGAGGATGCTCGCTGGAGAAACGTCGGAGCATCGACAAAGAAGAAGATGGACTGATCAAACCGGTCCAATTGCCTAGACCATATCCCAATTCAGGTTTATTACCGGTCTCAGCCAAACCAGGTTGAATTGATTTCAAATCAATTCAGGAGTATTTTTTTTTAAAAAAAGAATTATGTTTTATGTCCAAATTCTAACGGTGCTAAAGTAAAGTATAAAAACGCAATTAAGTGATCTCGAATTAAATTTTTTATTATAATTATAATAAAGTGTAAAATCGGCTAAATAGTACGGGTAAATTGTAATTAACCTACTTTTAGTTCAAAAGTTAAACAATTTTTAACTAAAAATGTAACCATAATATGAAAATTAGAATTTAGCTCAAAGACTAAATTTAAGAAAATTAAATAATTTTTAAATGGGCATACTTTATAAATAAATAAATCCTTCATTTCAAAGACATTTCCTTGGCACCTTTGTCATTGATAAATTACACTCCTGGAAATACAATACTCTAAGGAACAACTTTTTCCATTATCCCTAAAGAAAAGGATACAACTCCATACACTTGGCTTATCATAAATTAGTGGCTCTAAAACTCACTTGACCAAAGCTCTATGTGCTTCTTTAGTACTTTTATTATTCTATTAAACACGTCTTTTAGTATAAAGAATTTTTTTTTAACTAGTGATCAGGATTGAGTTCTAATAGCCATATCCATATCCCTCATTTTAATCTCTCCCATTTAAGTAAAACATGCTAACAGAGAAATTAAATTATTTTTGTCACACCAGCTTAAGAAAAAAATATAAAGAGGCTACGCGGGCAGAGGTTTAGTCCAAGGATTTTTCAAATACCATATAGAGGCCTAAAATACATCTCTATCGTAGTCTTAGTTTTTTTTTGAAGTTAAAATGAATTTTACTAATTAAATAATAACTAACCCGACATTAAGCCAACAAATAATTATTCACTAAAATTTGAATTTCTTAATTATATCTTTTAAAAGTAATATGCAGGGAATTAGGGATGCCTAAATGGTCAACATCACCGAACACCTACCTACCTTAAATAAAATGGTAAGTACTCACTTAATCACTAAAACGAATCTAAAATTTATTAAAATAATATTTCATTAGACCAAATCCAATATCTTAAGTTTACATCTTTATTGTCAATCGTGTTCTCACAAATTGTAATAAAATGTTGGTAATGCATGTATGAATAAAAAAAATTTAAAATAAAAATAATATACATATTTAAAATTTTGATTCAAAAAAAGGAACGGAAAATTTTTTTTATTAAAATAAATTGAAACTTGTAGGTGGAATATAATGGCTGGTTCATCTACCCTCTAGAATGCAACATTTGTGCATCCACATCACTAATCCATAACAATCACTGTCACCGATCACTCTCATAAATAGGGTTAACAAAGTAACACTTGTTGCTCATCACTTGCCCAACACCAACCATATATATGCCCCCTAATGACTTGTTTTTTAATACTTGGTTTAAAGCTTGGCATGATGATTTAGTGACATTCTATTGTCCACATAATCTCCTTCCATTTCCTGTATAATCATTTGTTTTCCATATATATTTTCTTGCCATTTAGTGGTAATGGTTGAATCACACACTATGGTCTCTTTTCATCTCCCTCCCTCTTTCTTATCAAGTAAAACACATTCTTCTCCTAATTCTATAATATATATAAATCTAATCTTGGAATAGGTCAATCACTTTGCTCAATTTATGTTCCCATCCCAAAATATGAATCACATATTAAAAGTATAGGATATAAATCTCTAATTATATTCTTAATTTATAATAGTTATAACCAGTGACGGATCCAGAAATTTTTTCAAGGAGGGGGAGGGGGGGCGAAATTTCGTACTAAAAATTTATTTCATTAATATTATATCTAATTAAAAATTAATTGTGATAATAAAATAAATATTAAATACATATAGCGAAAACTAGTTCGAGTTTGATTATTTATTTTTAGTGGAGTTTAAATTTAACATACATGTATGTATAAATACGAAGCGAATCGGTTCTCAATTCTTACAAACCCTAATAGACTAGGCTCGAGCTTAACTCATTTATCATCAAACGACTCAACCTTGCGCCCAATCTCATCATAACGTTGTTCAGAAAATTCACAAAATTTCAATAATTAATAAATTATAATAAACAAAACAATAATTAAATAATTAAATTAATAGAATAATTAGTAAAAATAATTACAATCAACAACAAAACAAACGATATAAATTAACATTAAACTAGACAACTATTTTGATTAGGTTACACCTTTTTTATATATCAAATTCAAGTAGGACCATATCTAATTTTTGGTTAGAATTTTACATGTGTAGGTGCCTCAATAACTTAAAACCCATAAATCACGATTTAAAAAAGATTAACTCTGAGATTCGAATTCAAGAGGCGAAGATTAAGAGTGGCTTTACATATTTGTACATTAAAAATATTCAAAATCTCCAACTAAGGGGGGCGGTTGCCCCCCGTGGATCCGCCCCTGATTATAACTGAATAGTTCAGTTTTTACCTTTTTGTAATATTGAAATATAAATGAGATATCTATTTTAAAATGTTATTGTATAAAAATTACCCGCGAGTTAAGAACTCATCTCGGAATTAAGATTCAAACACAAAATTAGTTATAAATATTTAAGTTAAAATTAGGTCTATAAAAATCACATATTAAATTTAAGTGAGACGTTTAATCCCCTATTTTAAAATAGCAAACCTGTAAATGATTGTCCATTGATATAGAATTAAATTTTGACACACAGTGACTGAAATCAAATTTGATTTTACTCTACTAATATGGTTGGTGTGGGAGTTCAGATATGGAGGAGACATAATATGAGTAGGAGTGGCGCAGAGTAAAAGGACCAAAAACATGTCATTTTTGTATTGTTCCATAAATGTTGTTTGTAGGTACTCCAACAAGATCCGGTTTTAGTATTTATTTACAGCCAACACCACAACACTAACACGCGGTGTGACACAAGTCCCTCAACCACCATTGCTGAGTTCCACAAAGGATGTGTAGGTGACACTATAATTGTTTGCGTAGAATTCAATTGCTTGATGTGTAAGTGTCACTACAATTGTTTGCATAGAGTTCAAGTGGGTGCATAAAAATTCGTTACAAAATTATAATGTGATTATGATTTTGTGGCCCAGCATTCATAGAGAAATATTAAATATTATTTGCTAAGCATTTCTACAACTTACATTAATGGTACATCATCGATATATATCATCAAATTAATTTACAAATTGTGTCATTTTAATTTACATAGCGGAAATTGTATTAGATTAACCGTCATTAATTTTTGTGGATTTGACCCTGTGCATGCCATGTCTAATTAATTGTAACGACCGTGTGCACCTGTACGTATTCGTGAGCTCGTGGACAACCGTCTATGGGCCCAACATGTTTTATATTGTCTCTTATAAATAGAGGCTTTTGTACACAATATTATTATTAATAATATCATTCTCTACACTATTATTATCAGTCGGGTTCGAGTTTTTTGCCATCCCTACCGCCTTTTGCATGCATGATGAATATATGAAAATGAAATTCATGATCATTACCCTCAACTATGCGATCTTTTCACTACCCTCAACTAATTTCTGTTTCAATTCACCACGAGAACTTTTTTTTCTGTCATTTTACCGCTAACTTCGTTAAAAAATAGATAAAAAAGAATTGTTTGACTTTCAAATTTTATTAAATGTCTAAAATACCCTTGTATTAAAAAATTTATTTTTTAACTCTTTAAAAAATATTTTTTATGGAATAATTATTAAAACACTGATTTGAATATTTTTTTAAAAAAAGTATAAAAATAAAAATGTTGTTAAAATTGATGTTTTATTTTAAATATTTTTTTGAAAAACTTTTTTAAGAAAATGGGATAATTCTACATACATCACCCTAGGTTTCTCAATGTCTCACTTACATCCCCCGAATTATAAATGCTAACTGTGAGACCCCTTAGGTTCACAAAAGTCTCACTTAACCCCACTTTGTTAAGTTTTCTGAAAATTATGTTAAGTATTTTTTGAAAATGACGAAATGCCCCTATATCTAGAAAAAAATATTTTAAAAAAGTTTTTTGATTTGTTTTTTAAAAATATTTTTATGAAAAAATAATAATATATTGATTTTAATAATATATTTTTCAAAAAAAAAGTTTTTGAAAAAAATATTAAAATTGAAAAACGGGTTTTAAACACCATTTTTTACTTATAAAATTTATTTTTAAGATTTAAAAAATTTATTTTTTTATACTAAAATCAGTTTATTATTATTTATTTTATAAAAAAGTTATGTTTTTAAAAAAAGTTTAAAACTATTTTAAAATTTTTTAAATACAAGGGCATTTTCGTCATTTCTAAAAAACTTAACAGAATTTTCAAAAAAATTAACAGAGTGGGGTTAAGTGAGACTTTTGTGAACCTAAGGAGCCTCACAGTTAGTATTTATAATTCGGGGGATGTAAGTGAGACTTTGAGAAACCTAGGGTAATGTATGTGGAATTATCCCTAAAAAAACTAATATTGAAATCATTTTTTTATTGCTTATGTGACAAAAAATAATTTTTTTTAATTTTTAATACAGGAGTAATATGAACATTTTACATCAAATTTAACTCTATTAGGAACGGTGATACACAAAAATAGTCTCCCGTAGTGAATTGAAAAATAAATTAGTTAAAGGTACTGAAGAAAAAAAGTCACATAATTGAGAGTAGTAATCAGTAATTTCCTCTTTCATGAACCTTCAAGTAAAGTGATGAGGTATTTAAATGTTGAAAACAATTAGATGAAGGTTGAGCATGACAATTTATGTCATAAGGTGATTGTCTTATAACAAATGAAGGTTGAGCATGACAATTTATCGTCATAAGGTGATTGTCTTATAACAAATGAAAAAAGAGATGGCTTAAAATGTCAACAAAAGAGTGCGAATCTCCATGGGAGCAAGCTCAACCTCCATAGTAGAGATGCTGAAAGGCCCACCTCTCACCGGCACCTGTCCACCTTCCTTTTCCACTCCTTCAACTTTCCATGTCATCTTCTTCTTCATTTCCGACTTGTCTTGGTTCGTTGATAAGCTCATTTCTTTCGCTCCCTTTATCTGAAGTTTCATATCACAACATGTCATTGTAAGCACATTTACATGAATAAGAAGCAATTGCATACCGTTTTTCCAGCAAACATCTTGTTCAATTCAACTCTAGCCAATGCCGAGTGCTCGCTATCTTCTCCAGCCTAAGCAATTAGTAGTAGTAGTTTTAGTTTCATTAACGAAAAAAAAGCAATGAAGCATTATTGCTAATTACCTCATATAGATGAGCCAGGCGCAAGATCACACTTTTATCGTCCAACTCCTGCAAAATCAAAGGTTATATATATAAAGCGACATTTTGAGAGATTATTATCATATCGCATTCTCCCATGGATTATATATTATTAACCTGAAGAGTAATCAAAGCCACATTTTGAGGTAAACTGTAGTTTGGATCCATAGTTGTTGATTTTGTCACATGAGATGATCTCCATTGTTCTGCCTCCTGAAGTAACAATTATTTTATTACTTGGATCAATGACTGACACACAATGAAATATATTTGGATCCATACCCCATGTGCAAAAGCTACAAGGAGAGGCGAGTATATTTCTTGGCCAGTTGTTCGACGCCATCTAGCACCATCGCCTACCCGGTTGATGTTCATATGATACTTACCTCGAATCTGATCAAACAGAAAATTAGATGAAACCAACGCGAGCGTACTATAATTATTTTGAAACCAAAGTGAGCGTACTGTTAGTCCTTCACGTTTTTCGCCAGTGGATACTTCTTCATTAAGGGGCTCACCCACTCCTCGTCCATCATCATAGACCAAGCACCTTTGTTCGCCAAAATTGGATAATTAGTTTATCATCACAAAACTTTAATCTCTCAACGCCAAGTAATCGGAAAACTAACCTATGAAGCATGATCTCCACTTCCCCATCTGTAATGCTGGATCCACCAGTGGCACGATCAACCAAAACTGAGAATTCTGAATTATTATCCCTGACAAAAATCCCAAGACTAAGCTGGAAAAAGAAAACAGGACGCAAGTGAGGAAAACTGATTGTATCTTGTAAAGATAAAATGAAATATTTTCCCTGGATTATCCACTACTGTTTAATTTAAGGATATAAGTCAACTCGGAGTCCAAACTAAAACTTAATTTCAGTTGGACAGGATTCAAGAAATTACTGGGTAATAGTTCCCTGCCACAGGTTCATTCACCGAAAGGTTCCAATCCGCTCTATAATCTCGAACCTGAATAGAACCATCAATGCAGGATTTGAGTAAGCAAAAGAACATAAGACTTCATAAAAAGGAGGCGGTATTTGAGCTTTACAGGCAAAAGAGGACATGCAAAGGGGCAGAAAAATAAACATAGTGAATACGGACAATATATATATTAACAGACCAAGTTTGGCCAAAGAGATTTTAATACCGAGCCGATTCTCTAAAATGGATCATGACTGTACGTGGGTCGATACCTCAACATCAACACTGCTTGAGAAAACCATGCAATTTTAACTAAGTTCTATAAAAGTATTTTATTGAGTATTTCTGAATAGTTTTGATGTACAGAATCTCACCCGTTTCAAGAAATCCCTTCCATTGGAGTCGGTATAGAACACTTTATCTGTTGCCATGTTTGTTGTCATTCTTGTGATGACTTCTTTTCCCTCATAGTCTTCCGGAGTAATTGGACCAATCTTGACAACATTGCCAGAGCCACACGGTTATAAGGCCAGATAGATTGAATTTGTTTACTTCAGATAAGGCTTTAAACTTCTCCAGACGAATTCAGAATAATACACATAATTGGAGAAATGCAACGGTATAAAATGCCTGGTAAGGCAACTCACTGTGAACTCAACTTCAGCGTGCTCTTTGTCTCTGTACAGTCTAGTAACCTGATAAAATGAACATTCAGCAAGAGAGCCAAGACAAATGGAAGCATTGGTAAAATTATTCCCAAATGAACTATCACCTGATTTGAATCATTTGATGAAGTTATAACAAGTTTTTTTCATAGGAATTTTTTATCCCCTAAACTCAATTAGATTCGAACTCACTCACATCTTCAGTGTGGAAATGTTAACCTTGAACTATACTGGGTGTCCTGTCCCCTTGGGACAATCATAACCAGTGATTGCAAAAATGTTAAGAGTCAATGTCTAGATTCATTGCTAATTTAACGACCTGGTATATCCATGGAGAAAACTGTTGATGAACTTCATCAACTACTGGTCCACGAATGACATTCAAAGGAACCTGTAAAAGTAAAATGCATATTAGTTCACTTAAACGGCACAAATCCTTTCATTCTATAATTATTTTCATATTAATTTCTTTTTAAAATGTTTCATTAAATTTGACAATTTTATAAGCACAGCATTTTGAGGAAGAAGACTTACAGGTGTTGAAAAATTACGTGCAGGGGACACGTCAGGTCGGAAAATGTATGCACCTGAAGGCTGTGGTGAAGACAATATAATTGCCATTTCAGCTTGTACTTAATCATCTTCAATTATGTGCTTCTCCAAAGTTCAAACCAAGTAATAAAAGGACTAACCTGGGCACCAGATGCGGTTGAACCATACCAAAGATAGGTTTGTTGTACTGGTACATCAACCTGGAACAAATGTATGAACACTGTCAATCTCAAGGTTTATTGATGATTGTTGTTGTCCATGATACAATGAGGACATCCCTTTATATAAGGAATACACATTACAAATAGGAAAGTATCTACTAATCCAAATTAGGAAACCCTAAATAGGAAATCTTAGTAACCCTGATTGACACCCACACTCAAATTGATGTGGGTTGACCAACATCAATTTGACTATAAAAAATTGATATGGTGGCGGCACTTGACGGCAACTATGTCGGTGGAGTGACGTTGATTTGGTGTTTGAACTCGGAACTCGGAGAACTTGGAGACTTCGGGACTTCGAAAACTTATAACTCGGAGACGGAGACAGGAGACTTTGAGGATTTATACTCAACTTGGAGATCATGGGGATTCATACCCATACCTCGGAGACGGAGACTTTGGGGATTGATACCCAACTTGGAGATCACGGGGATTCATACCCATACCTCAGAGACTTAGAGACTGGAGTGCGCTACGACTTCAACATATCCTCTCACATTCTTGAGTGAAAGAAGCTTAAGATAGTAAAAAAACAAAACAAAGATCCAAATATCTCTTGAAAACACCCAAAACATGTCAATGAATAAGAAAATTGGCCGAGAAATATATAGTAGCAAACGGGGTAGTGAAGCAAATCAGAGAACATTGGGAGGAAGGAACCAGGGAGGCAGACACTGAAAAAAAATTTCCGATGAACAGTACTGTGAGAACAATGTGTATGAACAGTACCGTGAATAGTCATAATGAACAGTGACGAGAGAATAGTATCCGATGAACAATGCCGGATTTTTCTTTAAAGAGAAAAAAAGTTGGAAGAGTCTGAATATAGGGTGAAATCGAAATTTCCAATGGCTTGCCCACCCACTAAAACATAAGTAACGAGTAGGCAAAACAACACTCACACGAAAATTGACCCAATGATCGACAAAGTTAGAGAGTCTCTGATACCATGTCAATCTCAAGATTTATTGATAATTGTTGTCGTTTATAATACAATGAGTGCATCCCTTTATATAGGGAATACACATTACAAATAAAAAAGTATCTACTAATCCAAATTAGAAAACCCTAAATAGGAAACCTTAGTAACCCTATTGACAAACACAAACCGGTATATAAAGAAAATCACTTTAATTTGACAGATGTTCCTCTTCCTTTGAAACGTTTACTTCCATTTATAAGACTAGACCTATACGGTAAGAAAGAGGAAAAAAAACAAAGTCTTGATTAATAGTCCGATTTTATCACTAATATAACAATTCCAAGAAAAACATTGTAACTACCTTTTCTAGTAGGTTATTTAAATGCAAGAAATAAATGGATGAATATGGGATCTCTGTTAATAGACAAACCAAATTGTCAACATACTCCTGTAGACAAATTACTAAGGCTGCTCCTCCTGCATCCTCTGTTTTGTTAAGTCACAACATATCAGTTTCTTCTGAAATTTATGTAGAATGGTACCGGTTGAATGGATTTTAACAATATTATTCCAACTTTCTAGAATTTAAAAGAACAACTTACACCTGTTTTAGAATTAAACATTCGTGGGAGTTGTCCGGAGGATGAAGAAAAGGACATTTTCAGATTCCCGGGTCCAATATCAATGGTGTCGCTCGGCGGGTTGCCTGCCAGAGAGACAAATCCCATTCTCCTACTTCCTGGTGCAGATGAGTAATTAACAGCAGAGTCTATAGTCAAACACACACCAGTTCTACAAATTCTCTTCAGCAATTAAGATCTACAAGAATCGATTGCTACTACTTTGAAGTGATAAAAGGAGTCATTAGAATGTTAGTAACACTTGGAACTAAGAAAACCGTACCAGTTCAAGAACACTCAAAATTATCTCAGACCTAAGAACAAAAAATAACACAATTACATACCTTTCACAGAATTTTTAGAAATGAAGTATGTATTCCAGCCCAGAGGGGGCACAGAAACTTGAAAAACAAGCCAATACTTGGGAACTGTTTTAGGTGAAAACCCCAAGTAAAGCTCGGTATAGAAATTTCTTAAGTTGCTTGTAACATTATCCAACCCTATATATTGTGCTTCAATGGTATTGCCTGATGAATCTCGAACTTTGAGATCGACCTCGTTAACCTGGAGAAATTCACTTTCACTTCTTATCACAGAGCACAAAAATCATCAATAAATTTACAGTCAGAAGCAAGTTTTTGCATCAAATTAAGTCCACGCATTTTATTTCAGGAAAGCTCGAGACCGTCAGATTAGAACCACTATTGTCGAAATAAAGGATGAAGTAAAACAATTACAAATTATCTCAAGCAGAAAATATATAAGCTCAAGATGCTAAAATAGATTATAGGTGCAATGCTTTTCTGAAAATCCAAAACCAACTTCATGAAAGCTCAATGAGTACTGGAAATCATTGAAAATGATCAATTGAAAAATATTATTGAACTCAATCTTCTGTTATAGTTGGCCAGAACCAGGAAGAGGTACACTTCTTTTATGGCTGGCAAAGATATGATATGCATTATCTATCCTAAAAATGTATCTTCAGATATACAAATTATGGGTTCACTTATAACACAAACAGCTTGTGCTAGGAAGCTGTAATCCAATATCTGTATAAAGTTACACTACGAGATTCTAAAATATGCACATCCGAATTGGTTCGTCAACAACAATAAAACCATCTAGAGATATAGCTGTCTAATATACCATAATAAACGAACTACAAGCAAGTTTTATACTCACCGGTATTCTAATGTACTCAATCCGACTCCATCCAAGTGGGTTATATGACACTAAAACCTGAAAGTAACCATTCACACACATGAAACTAGAGATTCAACGAAGTATTATCTGTAACATAATTTTAAAGGTAATGAAAAATATTACCAAACTTTTCCCATCTAGGATATTTTCCTCTGCTGGTGGACAGTAACTAATATTGAGTAGTTGACACTGTTCAAAATTAGAGAAAGGATAAACATATTAAAGAACAATTTAAGCAATACATGGTATCACCTAAATTGCCACATTCAACTTACTAAAAAAATCAGAAACAACAAGGTCCACAAATAAAGCACTACGTGTTCTAACAGTGTCAAAAACACCACCAGTTTGCCATGACATTTAGAAACCTCCTTTGCATTTCACTTTCAAATGACATGATGTATGTGTAATTTATTTAGGCACAAGAAAACACATGATGAAATATCCAATGATAGATTTGAAAATATTGGAGAAGCGCATCCTTCTGCTTGAACATGAATAGATGGTGATTCTGAAACATCACCTGGGTAAGGGTTGGTGCATCCATTGAACACTGAGATCTTGGTTTATTACTTGTTAGGCAGGAGAGAGCAGAATTGATAACGGCTTCTGACTACAGAAAGTTATGCATTTGGATAAGAATGTTAGAATACAAGGTTTAGCAGTGTGAGAGATGAAAAGAGCAATCACAAAGTAAACATCAGCAGAAACCTCAGATTGCCCTATAGCAAGGCGTCTTGCATAGTCATCTGTTGTATGTTGTTTTGCAGTACCAGTGACGGCATCATGGTGTTGAGCAATCCCCATGGCATCTTCCAGGCTATAAGTATTCGGACCATTT
>JAYMTP010004633.1:0-14612 GCA_036897365.1 Geranium brycei
ATAATTTACCGCGCGAAGGTCATCCCTCCCATAAAATAGGTCAACCTATTGGGCCAACCCCCTTTCCCCCCCCCCCCCCCATCCTCAACGATAAATACGACTACTGTCTCACTTCCAAGACTACCAAGTAATACTGCCCAATCTCTCTGGACTCATGTCCACTGCCTTGTCCGTCTATGAACATCGTACATATTGCGAGGCATGCACTAATCTTTTGTGGCAACAAACAATGACTGAAGAACTTCGGGCTCTTGAGAAAACTAATACCTGGGAACTCGTCTCATTATCCAGCGACAAGTCGATAGTAAGTTTCAAGTGGGTATACAAGGCTAATGGAACCGTTGAGTACTACGAAGCTCGCCTCGTTGCTCGAGGATTCTCCCAAGAATATGAGATCAATTATGAGAAAACATTTGCACCAGTTGCTCACCTCACATTAGTTCGTAGTTTACTTGCAATTGCAGACGGAAGAAAGTGGAACCTCTTTCAGATGAACGTGAAGAATGTTTTTCTCAACGGAGATCTCACATAAGAAGTCTACATGCAGCCTCCTCTTAGGTATGAGCATCCGCCAAACACAGTCTGTTGCCTGAAGAAGGCTCTATATGGACTCAAGCAAGCTCCGAGGGCATGGTTCTTGAAATTCAGTGGGAAGATGTCTGATCTTGGCTTCACCTCCAGTCTATATGATACCGCCTTATTAGTCAAAAAGACTTCTCGTGGCCACATCCGACTTCTACTTTATGTGGATGATATGATTATCACCAGAGATGATGACTCCGGTATTTTTGACTTGAAGAATCAGCTGAGCAAGCATTTTAAGATGAAGGACCTCGGCAAGCTCGCATATTTACTCAGTCTGAAAATCTCGTCGATGTCTTCATGTTATCACTTATCACAAGTTAAGTATGCAGCTGACCTTATTTCTCGAGCAGGTTTATCAGATAGTAAGATTGCCTCCACTCTCATCGAGGCAAACGAGAAGCTTACGCCTTCTAATGGAAAATCTCTTCATGATGTTACATTATATCGACAAATTATAGGCAGCCTTGTCTATCTCACCGTCACTTGTCTAGACATTGCCTATACAGTTCACATTCTCAGCCAGTTCATGAGCGTACCGCAAACCACACACTATGAGGTCGTCTTCCGAATAATTCGCTACGTGTGAGGCACCCTATAATCAAAACGATAAAGCAAGGGACGCAATTTGGGTGTAAGGCCTGAGGGGTTGAGCCTCCCAAGCGAGGGACGCGATTTTTATGGTGCCGGGAAAAGTTCGGCTTGCCGCATCTAATATCGGCGAGTCGTGTACGTACGATGGAGGGGAGCCGGCGAAGGGGCAAGCCAAAGTAGCAGTGATCCGGACGAGCCCACAGAGTAGTGATCCAGACGAGCCCACGGAGCGGCGAGCAGTAAAGACGACAATGGGGAGCCGGCAAGCCGATAGCCGTGAAGACGACGATCCAAATGCCGTCATAGTGAAATCGGAGGAGCGTATGCTCGGTTTTCGAGATGGGTTTTACAATGCCTTCGACCCCTTAGTTATGCAATCCTAGTAAAAGTTTATTGGGAGTTTCCTATTACAACTCTAGTTACAATAACGTAAGATAATCCCTAAAATAAAGGAGGATATATTCTCTCCCAAATCTTGGGCTCCAAGTAAGCGTATTCAGTTCTGATCATTTCCTTGTGCGTCTTGTGGAGATTAAGGAAAACTCCAAGATTGTACGGATTGAGAAGGTCGCATTGCTTGGCGGCCAAAACAAGCTCGTGGGCTCATTTGGGTAAACAGGCTTGACGTGGCTGGTCGGCGCTGTGATGGGCTGGAGAGGAGACGTCATTTGGGCTTGTTGAGCTAGTGATGTGGCGGGTTCCATGCTGAAGTGAGGTGGGCCGGAGAGGCGAGATGGGCTGGCGTTAGGAGGCTGGCCCTGTCGAGGTTGGTGGCGGATGACGAGAGCCCGCTGACAAGGGCAAGTCGTGTTGCCTGAAGAAGGCTTCGATCAGCCTTGGCTCTTCGGGGTGGTCGAGGTGGCAATTGATTGTAAGGATGCTCAAGCAAGAGCGGGATCGTTGAGTGATCGATGGGCAGTTGGGGTTGTTGAATGACCCTCTACTGTTGAAAGTTGCAAGAACATACCAAATCGATATGAACTCGAATAGAGGGAGAGAAAGCTCCACGAACTCAAGCGAAAGTTCGTGGATCACACGCGGAAGAATTTTTAGTCAAAATCTCCAAGGTGTGACAATAAGACAGCTTGAAATCACGCTTCCTTTGTCACACCGTTCTTAGCTTCCATTATGTTGTTCGATGCTCCTTAGAGCATTTATAAATGTTGGTTTCTAGAAGAAAAGAATTGCTTTAGGTTTGAAGAATCTTAAGCCGGCTCTGGCCTCATGTCCTACTCGATTAATGTTATTGGGCTTCTATTGCCTTTGCCTCACATCGAACCTATGATTTCTCTTGTGGGCCCCATATCGTGTCAAATAAGAAGATACGTGAATTAGTTTTCTCCATATATATTAAATTTTATAAGTTCTATAAATAACAAAAACGACAAAGCGTTACCGATCGCACCACCTCTAAGTTTCTCTATATAAATCAACTCGTCACCCACACTTCTCAATCTCATCATCCACCAAAATGGCTCACTGTCGTAAGTTCATATACAATTATAATTTATTTTGTAATTCATTTATGATATTGTACTCGTGATCAATTATTCTGTATATTGATTGAATATTGTGACGTGAACAGAATAGAAGAGCTGGCGGGTGTGAGGGGTGAGGTGGCGGTGGCCGCCATATCGTCGGAGAACCCGAAACTACATGTCGTGATGGTGAAAGAAGGGACGAGAGTCACCATAGATCACCGGTGCGACCGGGTTCGGGTCTAGGTCGATAACCGAGGAATGGTCATGTGGGTCCCACATATCGGTTAGTTAATTAATCAATGATGCCTAGATTTAGTAAGGTTTAATAAACATATACTTTATGTCTACGAGGGGACACCGCAACGGTTTGAGACTCACACTATCAGTGGAGAAGTCTTGGTCTCAAATCCCGCTGTGACCAAGGTTAGAAGTCATACAATCTTCAACTAATACAAAATGACATAACCAGCTTGGTTTGTTTAAAATTCTCCACAAATATTCAATAAAAATTCAAATATACATTAAATGAGTTATATATTAAACCAGCCGGCTTGACATCAACTCGACTTGATTAGTTTAGTTTCACTATAAAAGTTAAAATACATATATAAATAATTGAATACTAAATAAGCAGACTCGTAGGTTTATTGAGTATTGAGCTCGTCTCGTTTTTAAACAAGTTCAACACGAATGACATATTTATTGAATTGAATTCGGATAAATCGTTAAAAGCTCAATTTAACCAACACAAAAGTGCTATGTTGAGTAAGAAGCAACTATCTCATGCAAAATAGGGTAAAACTAAAATAATTGGTTACAATTGAAACTGATGATATAATTTGAAATTTGAAAGAACGAATTCAGACTAAGGGGGGAGATTTTGAACTTCGGCAGTCCTTTCAGTTTGAGACTCCAAATTTCAAGACACTTATATTTTTCAATTGAAGAGTTTTATTCGAAAAATAGAACATAAGGATCTTTTTAACAACAATTTCATTGTCGTCTAGCGGTTAGGATATTTGGCTCACTTAGGAGACCTGGGTTTGATCCCCGACAATGAAAATATTATGGCTACTTCTAAGAGGTCCTCCTTAACAGATCTAAAGATTCAGCATGTTCGTCTTGTAAACCAAATTCAGCAATGACCTCGGTGATGAACGATGTTCTTTCCCACTGGTTGACGACAGACATGCACATACCGGAGGAGACGGATTTGATAAAGGAGTATTTTTGCTATTACACTATTTGTTTAACTTAAATAGTTGCAGCACAAAATCTAATTCATGCGCAGAAATGGCACCAGAAAGTAGCAGGGGATAAGAATTGCAAAGTGAGGATATACACTTACGGTTTTTTACGAATTTCTCTAGATTTTATGAATCATATCATATAGCTTAGTTAAGCAATTTTTGAGCATTTCTAATTTATTATATTAAAACACTTCAAATCATTGCACTACAGACTACAATGATCTAACTATTATACTATATAGTGTTTAATTTTAAGGATGCAAATATATCTAAATCACTGAAATTTTGATATATTCGAGTTAATGAGGCAGAAGATATAGATCATAAATTCGTCGTATCATCAGTTTTAATGAGAGAACAAATTTCAAACACTATGAATACAAATATTCCAATATAACAATGGCGGTAACGATATTACAAAACTCACTGTTACCAACAACTGAGTTTGGTCTAGGTAATTGAGGGCTTACTTAAAATTCACTCCTAAGTGACAGACATTTATGTCTTTTCAAAAAATATAAAAAAAATAAAATCTAACCTCTGAAGATTTATTGGGCCAATATAATTTTTGTGTATAATTAATGGTGGTAATATAAAATTATTCCTAAACTAATTTATTAGTTTAATTCTCTCAGTATATACCATAAATACGCGTATTTGTGAACACCAATTGATGTAAGCGCCATTGAAGTAACAGAGATTGTGTGCAAGGAGAAAAGGAGAGGGTGAAGAGTGAAAAAAGACGGCTCCTTTTATTCGTCTTCTGGAAGCATCCGATTCGACCGAGACATGGACTGGTGAAGAAGAAGAAGAAGAAGGGTTGTTAGGGTTTTGTTCCTTATCGCTTAACCTAATCTCTTCATCGCCGCCCAACTCTGCGATCTACGCCGCCAATTCATGGGTTCCCTGAGCGGTTCAGGCGGCTCCTTCGCCTGCTCTGTCGAGATGGAGAAGTTTCTGTGCCAGAGGTTGCTCGACCACACCCAACCGATTTCAGAGCGCTTTCGAGCCCTCTTCTCGTTGCGCAACCTCAAAGGCCTTGGCCCTCGGACCGCTCTCATTCAAGGTTTGTTCATTGGCTCAATTCGCGGCGGTGGCTCTGTTTATCATTGATTTTAGCAGTGATTATTAGTGGGAAATGTCTAGTTTTGTGACTTCTTTCATTCAAGTGATTTGTTTGGTTTTGGTGTTCCTTTTGATCGTAATTGGTATGAGTTCACATGTCAAGTTTGTTTAACTTCATTGATGATTGAAAGGTGTACTGGGTCGGTTTTCTCATGGAAAATATGGGAATTTCTAATGGAAAAGGGTTAGTTTTGTGAATTGTCTGCCTTGAAGTGATTTAATTGCCTTTATGTCTGGTAGTTTTTGTAAAAAAACATAGCTTTGTGATAACAATTGGTGGTATGGTTTACGATCCTTGTTTATTGCTTGCTCTGTATTGTCTAATTTTGAAATAGGGGATATCCATAATTAACTTGTATTGGTTTTATAGTTCGATTACAGCATGCCTCGATATGAAAGACTACATTTTTAGATGACCATCCATGTAATTTAGCCTTATTGTTTTGGCCGATGAGTTATAATGCGCATGTGCCAATGATTCTGTTTATGTATACTAAATTTGGTTGCTTGATATTTTTGGTCATGAATTAATTTACCTGTTCTAAATCCTAGTTCTTTAGCGTGTGAACAATATTGCGCATTTTGGACTTGGAAGTCATCTCTTAGAAATGCCCTTTTAGATGCCTAATAATAGTATGTGTTATTTTTGTGGTGTAGCAACACGGGATTCTTCCAACTTATTAGCACACGAAGCTGCATTTGCATTGGGCCAAATGCAGGATGTTGATGCCGTCCCTGCTTTGGAGTCGGTTCTTAATGATCTTTCATTGGATTCCATTGTTCGCCACGAGGTGAGCTCTTGCAGCAAAAGATCGTTCTGGTACTCTGATCCTTAACATTGCTGTTGTGCTAATCTGATTCTTTGTTATTCATTGTGTAGGCAGCTGAAGCACTTGGGGCTATTGGTTTAGAGAGTAATGTGCGTATTCTACAGCATAGCTTGGTTTCAGATCCTGCTCAGGAGGTCCGAGAAACATGTCAACTGGCTCTCAATCGAATTTTGGAACTGAAGAAAGCTGGCAGTGAAGATGGGTCATCCTCTGTGAAAAAATCGCCTTTCATGTCAGTTGATCCAGCTGCTCCATCTTCTACACGCTCTTCTGTTTCCCAGCTAAGGTATGGCTGCTTATGGATATGGAATTGCAGATATCAATATTAATGGTTGGTTAGGATTTGAGTGGTGTTATTTGTATCTGAAGGGATGATCTCTTGAGTGAAGAAAAGCCAATGTATGAGCGCTATTCCGCTCTTTTTGCACTTCGCAACCATGGTGGCGATGAAGCTGTTTCTGCCATAATTGATTCCCTTGGTTCAAAAAGTGCTCTACTGCGGCATGAGGTTCGGTTTATTATCTGTTAACTTGATTATTGTACTCAATTTTTTAGTTATTACTTAATGGTCAAAATTGAAGTTTTGCGTTGTCCTTCGATCCCTTAACATGTTAAACTTGCTTATTCGTTTCTTCAACTCTTGATGAGTGTGTTGTAATCTTAAGGTTGCTTATGTTTTGGGACAACTGCAAAATAAATCTGCTTCTGCTACACTCTCAAGTATAATAAAGGATGCAAATGAGCACCCGATGGTTCGACATGAAGCTGCTGAAGCTCTTGGTTCTATTGCAGGCATGATCTCTCTATCTCTCTCTATTTCTCTTCCATTTCAAACAAACATACTTTTCGGTTTCTAGTGAATTTTAAGAATAAGTGGAGTTAGTGCAATTGATAAAATCTGTAACTTACTCGTACAAAGACATTGTTGGCAATCCATACATAATTTACATTCTCAAAAGGAAAGCGGACACTTATTTCAGAACATGAATTTAGGACATTAAGGGCATTTCTTAACCAACATATGTTGGGCCAAGAGGTAAGGAGCTCACTTTACATATGGTGAGGTTCTGAATTACATAAAATAGATACTCAAAGGGCATTCCTTACTTTCGATGGAGTGCATTTCTGTTTTGTGGAATGCGGAGAAAGGGAAAACACACCGAGTACCTCTACATAAAGGTCTTATTCAGTATGGTGACTACTACGAAGCCATGTTTGTACCTTTTTGTGTGAAAAACGTGTACCTCCTCCATGATCGAAATGCCCCGCCTTGTGATCTATTAATAAGCACTGTAATTATGCTGAATCTGAGTTATTTCATTTTAACTTGTACTTTTAGATGGCGAAAGCGTGGCTCTTCTAGAGGAATTTGCAAAGGACCCGGAGCCTCTGGTTTCTGAGAGCTGTGAAGTTGCACTGAGCATGCTGGAATTTGAAAGATCAGGCAAATCATTTGAGGTATGTGCAAGTTGGAAAAAAAAGAAAGAAATAAGCTTAGCTTGTTTTGCTATTTAGAACAATGAAAATAGCTTTATTCTTAGCTACTTACCTTAACTAACAGGTGCTCATTTGTAAAATTGCAGTATCTCTTCATGCAGGTTCCTCTGGTGCGCTGATCTTGATCACAGGCTCAGGCTTTTTATTTATTTACAAATCAAAGTGATTTTGGTGTAATAGGCGTGACATGAATTTTGTATTTTAATTTTGAGGTCTGAACTTTAAAGAAATAATTATTTTGTTGATTTATGTTTTCTCATGGTTAAAAAAATGAGTCATCTTGAATTGACAAATATTTGGTCTAGCAGTGCCCCTTTTGCCTGAAGGTGTATCATACATGTAATATATGCTTGATTTTTATCAGCAAAACTCAAGCAAACTTATTAGACAGAAAGCAACCCTAAGCCTCAAAAGGCTTGTAGTAAACAAGAGTACGAAAATAGAAACACTCCAAAACATGTCAATGATTTTCTCATTTAATAACAACTGCACACAAATTTTTGCAAAAACATAGTGAAGTTTTATTTTTCTCATTTAACTCAATTATGTTGTATCTCCGTCATTATTTTTTTATTAACAATGAAATGACTGAAATATACCTCGAAATCCTTCAAAATTTTAAAATATATCTTCTCTTTCTCACTCTTCCTCTTCCGACCATGGAACCCTCTCATGTGTCATCATCACCCTCAACGGCCACACACTCACTCCTCTCCTTAATCTCCCACTTCAACAACTAGGTCTCCAACTTGCTCCGCTTCCATTCTTGTGTTCATCTCTCCATTTTCATTCAGACCTATCTTCAAAAACATCTTCTTTCACTCCAAAATATTCAATGATCTATTCAAAAGAGACAACATGCGAGTTTTTGGTTTTAAGAGTTATTATCGAGAAAATGTCACCAGGATAAGGTTCGTGAATTCATTTGTGTTTAAAAATATCATTTTAATTATTTTATGGAGTGAAAGAAGAGATTTTTAAAGATGAGTATGAGTGAGAATGGAGTGATGAAAACAGCAATAAAAGCGGTGCATCACGGTGACCTCACTGTTGAAGCGGAAGATTGATGTGGACGTTGAAGAAAATGATGTTGCACCGAAAGAGGGAGTCAGAATGATAAAATAGACCAATAACATATTTTGATTCGAAGAATTTTGATGAATATTTTAGTCGTTTAAAAAAAAGTAATCTAATGAATTGATTGTCAAATGGTAACATCACTAGTGTTTCTGCAAAATTTTGCCCTATGATTAAGTGATAAAAATACTTACCTATATGAAAATGCGATTTTCTATTGATATTTGTGTGGTTCAGCTCACTAATCTATAAAATCCTCAAGTTGCCATGTGTCAAACTAATATGAGGAAAGTCCTCGAGGGGACACTGCAACGATTTGAGCCTCACACTATTAGTGGAAAAGTCTTGTTTTTGAACCCGTTGTGATCAGGATGGGAAAGGGTTAAATCCTAGACTCAGGATATAATAATGTAATAAAAAAAACTAATATGAGGAGAATTGCATCATTCCTATTTTTTCAATTTAATGCGTTTATTATTTTTGATATTTGATATAATTACCACTTTCATGATAATCATACCAAGGTCGCCTTATTCTCAATAAACATGGAAACTAATTTATTTTCAATTTACTGATTTTATAATTTTTCTTTATATTATTGAATTTAATCCATTTATTATTTTTGATATTTGATGTACTCCTTATCCTCATAAAATATGGAAGCTAATTTATCAAATATAAATCTTTCAAAAAGTTATCAGATTAGCAACAATAAGAGTTGACATAGGTTATTGTACTAATCTCTATTTTATGATGTGATTCACTTTTATTTTTCATCAAAAAATTAAGTAATCTTTCAAAAGATTGTATGCTATAATTCTTCTCTTTTGTTCTAATACTTGTGGTCCAGATGTTATATTTTTTCTAATTTGTTTGTGATTGAAACCAAACTGTTCGCTTTACCATTTATTAATTAACCTATACATGAAGGGTAGCATGCGAGTTATTAATTACTTAATTTTTCCTTTTGTTTTAAGTACTTCATTTAAATATGTATGAGATTAATTGCCGATATAAAAAAGAGAGATTAATTGAATTTGCATTAGCGATGGCAATAAATCGAATATATCCTTATCCGTACTTCATTTAAACATGTATGAGATTGGTCATATTATTTTTTTCTGAATAATAAATGTGTATCTGATGTTTGTAGTATGCCTATGTTTAGAATTTGTAACACTTTTTTTTGCATTCCCTAAACAAGTTTGCAAGGTTGCCCCCCGATGAGACTAAAGTCACGCAACTTAAGACCAACAAGAGATCTCCGACCAGCTCACTGTTTATTCAAAGTAGTTTCCCACTCTTCATTTTTGAAGACATAAAATACGAATATGATGTTTTTGAAGCCGAAAGTTACAAATGGTATGTAACAATTGAATCTCGTAACAAAAGGAGATGCAAGTTTTAAGGTGAATCAAATTTTAATGAAACATTAAATTCGCATGGTCATGAATCTCTATATAATTACGATTTTTTAGATGTATCAAATTCAGGTTAAGCATAACATTTAATCAAACAAATATACATGTAGTTATGAATTTTAAATACATCAAACTCGTGGCATACTTAATGAGTTAAAATTACAATTAAATTAAAAATCTATATAGTAATAAATTTGTAGACAAATGAAATTTTAATAGTGTAATTGCATACTATGCTAACAATTACTTTCATATATATGATAGTAGAGAAGAAATTTGCTACAAACCAAATCCGGGTGTTCGAACGTCCGAACTGTCAAACGTGTAGTACAATGTTGTAGAACCATGTAGAACGTGTAGTGCAAAGTTTTAAACCGTGATGGACCCGCGCAAAATTGAAGAACCCTATAGAACGTGTAGTGCAAAGTTGTAGAACGTGATGACCCCGTAGAACTCTTAAGTGTACGTTGTAGAACCTCGCTGCCATATGTCGCACGCTGAGATAACGCGCGTTCAGATCCGCACTGATCCAACGGCTGTAGAACGTTCGGACGTTCTACAGAATGTGCCCCTATTATAGTAACTAGGCGATTTCAAGAAACCACGACTAAATGGAGATTTCCCAATTCCTCTTGCACTATATTTTTAATAGGGATTTTAACAGTTCTTATCGATAATTGCTGCATATTTGGCACTGAAGTGTTTATTCTTAAGTGTACAAATTTCAAATTCTACTGCCTTCTCATAAGCCAGAAGAACGTCCTATGGATACTTATTCTTGGAATATTGAAAAGATTTCAATACTAAAAAGGAATTTTACTAATTCGAGGTCTTTGCTCTTCTCGTAAGAGAATGGTAAAATATTTTTTCACATTATACATATAGAATTAAATATTTGATTCCAACTAATGATTTTACGATAATTAATTTCTACATAATATGAATAAGGAAGTTGAAAGTATATCTTGATGGTTACGCAAGTGAAAAAGGCAAATCAATATCCTTATATCTGGTATTAGATGATGTCCCCAAGAAACATAAAGTTCGAGCTGAATTCAGTCTATGTATAAGAGATCAACTCAAAAACAAACACCAAAGACTGGTACATACATTAACATCTAACATTTTGAATAATTATGTTGGTGCAGGTGATACGAATCGTAGAATTTTAATTTCTATTAAAATATGCATATTCTTTATAAATTGTTAATGAATTAGAATATGTTTGTGCACGACCATTGTTATTGTAGGGGCATAATTATTTTAGTCCCCATGCATAAAGGGTTTCAATGATTTCATACTGATTGCTCAACTCCATGATCCATCGGGAGGTTTCGTAAAAAACGATACATTGATTATCAAAGTTCAATTGACAAATTTTTCTTTGCTTAAATATCACAAGAGCTTTTGGACAAAGTGCTAGCAACTTACAGGTATTAGTCAGCGAAACAACACGAGAATCAATATACTCAGAAAATTACATAAGCCACCCAGGCTATGGATACAGATGGAGTCATGCCTCCAACAGTTACGACAGTGTAGAAATATGTTGACATCTAGCAACAATAACACGAACCCAAAAAAACTGATCATACAGTTTGTTGATGTTGTAAGATTTCTTTTAGGGTAAATGTCACAAACATACAATTAGTTGTACACCTTTTGCAGCCGGGTACAGCTAATTTAAAAATGTTGTTTTAAGATCAGTTAACTTATTTTTGGTTGCACGTTACACAAAATCGTTAATTGGCTGTTAAGTGGGTGGTGAGAAGACCATTATACCCCCGCGTCTTTCCGTCTTCTGATACCATTATACATCAGTGTAAACCAAAAGAAACCAATACACTGTCTGAGCTATCGAGCAAGAGCGAGAGAGAGCGAGTGGAGAAGCTGAAATAGCCGGTCGTTGACTCGGTCGGTGAAGGTCATCGCCGATCGTTGAGTCGGTCAGGGAAGGTCAGCGTGGAGTGCAGTTCCAAGAACAAGCTTGTGGTGGTCAGAGATGGCCGAGGTATGCATTTCGAATTTAGGGTTTCTGGGAAATGTTAAAAAAATGTAAAGTTCTACAATTTCATAGTTCTACTCATATTGGGTGAGTTGGGTGAAACGATTTTAGGGTTCTTAAATTTCAGTCCTTGATTACATTGCATGTCTGGTTTTATATTTCTGCAGAATCATGGAGGTCAGAAGTATGTGTGTGTACCTAAGCAAACAAAGTTTAGGATTGTTGAGGTATATCACGGGGGGAAATTTGGGGGCTGTAAACATATGTATGAGGGGGGTTCTGTAGAAACCTATACTGTTGATGAAGATGCAATTGGGTTCATGACATTTACTGGGATAGTTGCCCAATTAGGATATGAACCCACAAGTACCATATACTGGAAGGACCCATGTGTAGGACCTGAAGATAGTGTGGTACCGATTAAATCTGAGGGGGATGTTGCTAAATTATTGCATGTATGTTGTGGTGATAGCATTATTACCATTTACATAGTCAATGGAGTTGCACCTTTAAAGGTGTTAAGTCCATCGGGGAAACTGGTTGGAGGAACATCATGTATTGGTAAGCAAGTGAAGAAGGGGGAAATGAAGAGTAAGCGAAAGGAAGTATACCTAACCTCTAGGACAATGGAAGATTTATTGGTAGCTGGATATACTAAGGAAAATTGTGTTGCCCCTGACACAACAGCTAGGATTGTGGAAGAGGTAATTGTAGTAGGGGATGAGGAAAGAATTGGAGAGGAGGAAGCCCCTGGAGAGGAGGAAGCCTGTGGAGAGGAGGAAGGAAATGGAGAAGATGAAGCAAATGGAGATGAGGAGGAAGCAATTGGAGTAGAGGAAGAAAATGGAGAGGAGGAAGCAATTAGAGGAGAGGAAGCAAATGAAGAGGAGGAAGCAATGACTGATTCTGATTTCTTGCCTGAATATGGGGAAATAAGGAGTGCTTCTCAAGTCGAGGAGGAGGTACAAGTATCTGCTAAGCAAAAGAAAGGGAAGAAAGGAAAGAAAGGAAAGAAAGGGAAGGAAGGGGACGACATTGAGTATCCAAATTGGGTGAAGCTAATTGATTTCGATGACGATGGTGAAAGGGTTGTGCAAAGAAGAGAACCAATGTCTAGAAAAGGCAAAAATAAAGTGGATCAGCCTGAAGAAATTAGAGAAAAGCCTATTTAAAGATAAAGGTAAACAAAAGATAGGTGAAGACCCCAAAGGTTGTCCCGACTACAGCGGAGGAGTTAGAGAGAACCATGAGGCTGGAAAGATCGCGATGCCAGAGAAGGTGAGCGTGACAGAGAAGGGGGAAGGTAGTGGCTGTCCCAACAAAGAGCACATCGATGGTCCCTACAGGCCTACCGAAGAATGGAATGGTTGTAGATCATCGACAACTGGCATGGTCATTTGGGAGATGGACTCAGACGTGAAGAAATCTCCACAGATTGGTCTATATTCAATCTTCAGAGATCCAGAAGTGTTCAAATATATGTTCAAGACCTTTGCTGTTCTACAAGGATTTGATTACATATTCATGAGAAATTGCCCAAATATGATTGGAATAAGATGCATGGTACGGCGATGCGAGTTTTGGTGCTGGTGTGTTAACATTGGAGACAAAACATGATGGAAATACGGGGTTGGAGACCACATTGTGGCTGTCCTCGTCCTATGAGACATACGAAGATAACTACTGATTTTCTAGCTAGAAGGTAATATCGCTCTTCATTTTCTATATATGTATGTCTTATGATATTTTCTTCACCAATTGTAACATCAATTTATATTTTTTATAGATATCTTCAAAAAGTCAGAGATTGCCCAGATATGAATGTTAAGACGTTGGAGAGTATTGTGAAACGGAAACTGAAATACAATGTAGAAATTAGTCAACTGTACATAACATTGGCTAGAGCGAAGGCGATGATTACCGGTGATTTGCTGAAACAGTACGAGAAACTTAGTACGTACTCTGAGATGATAAGAACGTTAAACCCGGGAAGCAAGGCTGTTGTGGAGGTGAGCGGCGATAAAAGGTTCTTACGACTTTACATCCGGTACGCACCGCAGAAGACTGGCTTTATTGCGGGGTGTAAACCAATTGTGGGCATCGACGGGTGTCATTTGAAGGAACGATTTGACGGACATTTACTAGCTGCAATTGGGTGGGACGCCAATGATGGCATGTTCCCATTATGTTTTGCGATTGTAGAGGGAGAAAACAAAGATTCTTGGCACTGGTTTATGGAAGAATTTTTCCAAGACTTTGGTAGGGATGCGGAAAAATGATGGGTTTTCATGTCTGACAAGTAAAAGGTATGTGTTTGAAATTCATTTATTTATGAATTTAGTTTCTACTTACCTTCAAATATGGCCTAATATACATATTTCTGTGTAGGGTTTGCTTGAATTGTTCAAGCATTGGCTACCTAACATGGAGCATAAGTATTGTATGCGCCATTTGTTCGAGAATTATTACATGAAGTTCAGATCGGATGAGTTGAAGATCATGTTGTGGATGTGTTCGAAGGCGACTTTGCGTTCGCAATTTGAAGAGCGAATAGAGGATTTGAAGGAGATCAGTAAGGAAGCATACAATTGGCTAGACTTGAGAGACCCCAAAGGTTGGTGCAAGGTTTTTTTACTGAAAGAGCATTTCTTCTATTCAGACAAACAGTATGTCTGAGTGTTTTAACAATTGGATCTTAAAGGGTAGGGATCTCCCAATTTTAGATTTGTGTGAGTTCATTAGGAAGAAGC
>JAYMTP010004634.1:0-14612 GCA_036897365.1 Geranium brycei
TGAAATAAATAATAAAAAAAATGATTAGAACATTATTATTTTTTTTAAAAAATAATTTTCAATATATATATTAAAAATAAAAAAAAACCACTTTTAACAACTTTTTTATTCCTAATATTTTTTTTGAAAAAACCATGTTTTTAAAAAAAAAAATTTTGAAATCAGTGTTTTATTATTATGTGATAAAATACTTTTTTTTTAAAAAACAATTCAAAAGATTGTTATTACTTGTCTAGTAGAAGGTACTGATCAGAAATTTCCCTATTTTATCATAAGAAGGACAAGACTGCATCTTAGTTTCTTATATCTCATGACTAATATTTAATCTTTGCAAGATAAGATCCATATTAATGATACAAATCCATTGGGTTGTTTCTTGTGGGATAGTGAGGAAGATGTTCGATAAAAGCATGGTCCAATTAATGAGTACCCGGACTTAAGTACATCATACAAAAAGGTATTAAAAAGTGGCGACTTATTGAGCAGTATGACTTATGAGTGTTTTAAGAAAATAAAATTATGACTGCGATAATTCGATTTGACACAATTGGTCAAACGAAATTTGGACTTTTTTTCGACGGGTGAATATACCAGTTTGATAGTGCTATTAACTTGTTTAATCGATTATATTTCCTTGCAAAACACGTAAGAAAAATTATAATCAAAATTTTTTAATTGGGAAAAATGTCTATATTATATCTGAAAAAATTTGGTTTATTTCATTATGGTTCAATTTGATTTTTTTCTTCTTATTAAGAACACATACAAAGAAATTGATATTTTTAATTTTAAATTGGAACAACTAGGTTTTCTTGCAAGAAAATTTTAAACTTGAATTCATATGACCCAATTGTATATAAGAACACGAAAGAACATATTGAATGATGTCAATTTTAATACACATCGAGTTTGTTCTACAACGAAACATGAAAGAACAATAAAACATACATTATATATATTTTTTAGATGTTAATCAATTATGATTAATGAAACAACAATTAAGTCATAATTTATTAATTATGTTATTAGCAAAGTTAGTTGATTTGGTTTTTTCGAATACACATAAGAATGATTAAATTAAGTTTATTAATCAATTCAAAACCTATAAGATAGATTAATCAAAGTAAATTACTTGATTCACTTTCTTTAGGGAACACGTGAGATTGGTACAAGTTTTATTTTAATTTGAGTTCAGCACAACCGATTTTACTCAAGAACACGAAAGCACAAAATGAATGATCTCCAGTGTTTACTTGAAACATGTTGAGTTTGTTATGTATGAAAATATGAAATAAAAAAACCAAAAGGTCATTACTGTTTAATCAAAACACATCAAACCCGTTTCGTACAAAAAAATGTATGAATAAATTAAAACGGTTTTAATTTTAGAAAACGTCAAACTGTTTGCTTTCAGTTTAAGGAAATTAAAATAATCATTTACGTGAAATAAGATGATACAATTCAATTTCATATATTTTTGAAAAATATGACGTGACTCTTCAAAATGTTATTTGTGTATTGTACATTCAAAAGAGGCTTGAATGTAACAACATCATAAGAATCACGCTCGTTATGTTTATTTCATTACGTCCTTTTATGCATGACATTAAAAATTGGACATATAAACTACGTAGTACTGTGTTATTTTAATAATTTTATATCCCTATACAAGTGGAAGAAAATTGTACGTCGACATATAAATTATGAAAATGCTCCAGTAATTACTTTAAAATGTGAAGGTTTCTTGTTAAGCTAATGACATGGTTATCAAAGAAAATGAAAAATATTTTTAAAATGACAGACTAAATTATCTTTGGGTGTCCTAAACATTACAATGTATATGAGAACCTATAGTATTATAAGGAGTAGTGTCATGAAGATACTCAAGATACACAATCACTATAAGATGCACCATCAATTCTAAGTGTATAGATGTGGATAAAATCAATAAATACTGATGACTATTAAAATAATATTTTCAAATAGTGAAAGTTTTTTCCTATAATGTGCAAGTATTGTGATAATCAATCAAAAATTAATATGGTACAAATCTTGATGTACAACGGTAACAACCAACATATGTAAATTGGTTTTGTAATATCAATAGATAACAAGGTGGATCCACTAACTAATATATTAAAAATATCAAGTTGATAAATCATCAAAATGAATGAGAACACATGCCATCAATATTTAAGGCATTATATGAAGGAAAACTCAACACAATTGATTGGAGATACCAAGATATAAGTTCAATGAAATATCCTAATTGCATAAAATTTGTGAGTTCATTTTTGCTTTTAGTGTTATTGCTCTATTTCTGCCAGAATGGTTCAGGTGTTCAAAATGAGAGAAAAACAAAAAAACGAAACACATAATAGTGGTGTATACGTACAGATAGAAAAAAATGAGCCATCTAATTGTACGAGTCAAACATCTTGTCCTTCAGTGATCTCTTCTACTCGGGTAGAGTTCGATTAATGCTATATTTTTATTTTGGAAACAACGGCAGTACGAGCCATATATAGTTTTAAGACGGCCGGTCTCGAGTCTCGAAAGAAATCATCCGAACAAAAATTGAAAAGTTGTCCAGCAAAACTCAAAACCATCGACGAATGTGTTCAACTCTATGCACAACTCTGAAAGAAGTCCTTCCTGTCATAATCAAGTATTAGCCAAAACTACAAAGTTATAAACAACGAGAAAAATAATCCAATATTACAAAAATCAGTATTTTTAAACCGTTTGTACCTCCTGTTACACCCTTTGAACAATAGCATTACAAAATGTAAAATTTGTCGATTATTTTTATTCCACGTTGTTATATCTTTGTAATATCCTTATTGTTTATGGACTAACCCATTTGTCTAATAGTTAGTACAATAGCCTCATTAACCATTGTTATGTTTAGACTTTTTATTAAGATTAGGTCTGCTATTTTATTTTTAGTTTATGGTTTGAGTATAATAATATTAATTTTAGTATAAATATTACAATATTGTATCCTACATGTATACTTGATGATTGTATACCGTTTCTTTTAAAATAAAATTCATGTATCATTTTGTGGATGTAATCGGCATATTGTTGGGAAACCAAGTAAATTTTGTTTTCAAGTTCAATCTTTTTCGTTAAAACACTTTTTTTTGTTATTGACAATAAAACTATAAATGTGATCTAGAGAAAAGAACGATTTAGTACACCTTACTATAGTCGATTCTTATTTTACCACCCTCACTATTTTTTTCTTTTTTTTTGGTACCCTAACTTCCATATTTTTCCATTCCTTTAATGCCGCTAAAAATCATATGAAATGACAGTTTTAGCCCTAAATTTTAATAAATTTATAAGTTTATGCTAATAGGGTAAGTGAGTTGTCTCCATCGAAACTCATTCTCTTCAGCTATATACTCTATCTCTCCACCAAGAGTCCCTCTCTACAATTGTTATTGATTTCCTTCCCAAAATAAATGAATAAACCAAAATTTCAAACCCAAAAATAAACCAAGATCTTAAAACCAAACACAAGCCACAATCTCAAACCAAAAAGAAAAAAAAATATCAAACTAAAAAACAAACCATAATATTAAAATAAAAAAGAAACCAACAACAATCGGATAGAGGAAGTCTCATTGGAGTACATTACCAAAGACAACCCGCTCTCCCTAATGACATACAATAATAAATTTAATGAAAATTTTGGGATAAATTTTCATTTCATATGATTTTATCGGTAGGATTTAGCAACACTTACAAAATGCAAAAAATGAAAGTTAAAATACCAAAAAAAAGAAAAATACATAGTTATACCTTTTGTATAATAAATTGTTTTTCCCTTTAATCTAATTCGAACATAATTAAATTCTCTTTCACTTCACATACAACCTTCAATAATTATTATCAAGAGAAATGTGATTAAATTTAATTTTTTATTAATTAGTGAGCAATAACAACATAATAATAGTTAAAACTAATTATCTCATATTTACTACCATGCGATTTTTGTCAATTAAACTACAACTGGTTAGAATGTGAAACGTCTGAACTGACTGGGAGTCGTTCATCTGACAAGATTATACCAGTGTGCAACACGTGACAACGAACTTACACCTTATTCATTATGTATTTATACCGTGTACATAAGGGTATCTAATCTATTTATACCATTTCATAATCTGTTTATACTATGTTCATACTCTGTTTATATCACGTTATTGTCGTGTGCGTACCATGTGTACACGGTTCATACAATTCGAAATCAGTTTATACGCCGTTCGCACTATGTTTATACCATATGTGTATCGTGTATATATTAAGTTATTCCGTGGGTAAACTCGGTTCAGACAAGTTGCAGTGTGTTTACTCTAGTTTACACTCTGTTTATACCAGTTCGGACGGTTTGTATCCGAAAGCTAGTTTGTATTTGTTTTACCACCTCATGATATATATCTTATCAAACTCATCGGAAAAAAAATAGTCATATTAACATATAAGGTGAACATCCCAAATAAATTGAAGTACAAATTTTCCCATGAAAATCATAAGCTGTGTCCAAATTTCCACTTTTCTTGAAAGTGAATTTGCCATACATGCCATTTCTTTGTATGCATAGCTAAGGTGGATAATTAAGTGAGGTTACAAATACCTTATACTTGCATAATATAGAAAAACGACATTTTGATTTGATTTAGACCCTCGTTTGTATTGTGAAGAGTAAAGACATATATGTATACAGCGTGTAGAGAGATATACTCGTATATATATATATATATGCATGGGATAGAGAGAGATAGGGATGGGGATAGGATAGTAATAGTTGGATATAAATGGAATACAAATGATGAGAAAATGAGACAACAACACAGAACCCACACACACACGTGGTCTGCCTTCTGCTTATCTCATGCATGTGACTGATCGACGCTGACACATGTACATATACACACATATATGTATATATGCAAACACTCATGAGTAAAACATATTAACTGTACACTTACCTTCAAGAAATGATATGTACGGTGGAATAGTTGATTTTGATAAACAAGATCTTTTGAGTTGTCGTATAAATAGCTCTTATTTTATTTTGAAGTCTCAAATTGTTGTTCTTAAGAACAAATAAAAATCATAAGAAGCTAGCTCTTTGTTAAGAAGACATCTTAATTAAGTCAGCATCCTCAAAACTCATAAGCAAATGGATTTTAAATTTATTCAGCAAAAGAGAAAAATACATGAAAAGATACAACTAATATATATGAAAGATATTTTTATTTCGCACAAAAATTATCTGAATTGAAAGAATTAACGAAATATAGGGTGAATTGTTTGAATTGTACATAATGTTTTAATTAATACTCAAATTATTAATATGTTTCTTTATTTTACTAATGATAAATATACAAAAATTTAAAAAAAATTATCTGAATGAATTGACATCAAGATCAAGCACAAATAATGTCCCCTACCATTAGGGTTAGGGTTTCTCTCGCCAAATTGGCGAGGTACACAGTGTGGCTTCTGACCATCGTCTGCGGTTCTACGATTTTGGAGGGCGATGCTGTTGCTATTCTACGTGTCTGGGACTCGGAGGGTGATGGAATTTAGGAGGTGGTAGCTTTGTGGGAGAGAGGTCGAGTTTCTGAGGCCGGTAGTTGGGATCGACGACAGTGGTTTGCGATGATACGGTTGGGGGGTATTACTTCGCTATCATCTGCGAGGGGAGACGAGTTCGGGATGGGGTCAACGGTGGCTGGGAAGAGAAAATCTGGCGATTAGCTTGGTGCGGGATCGAGGAAAGACGGATCTAGGAGGGGTTCACCGGATGTAGGGTAGCAAAATTCTAGCGATTTGATTGTTGCTGCTTTTGTTGGTTGATAGCTCGGTACTGGGAAGGATCAGGAGTTCTCTGGCTCCGATGGGCAGATTTATGTAAACATATCGAACTAGGGTGTCCCGGTTTTCTTAAGCTTCAATACGTACTCGTGGCGCCCTATTGGGCCATTTGGGGTCCAGATGGCACGAGGTGGAGGCCGCGAGTTTGCAAGAGGCATGTCGTTGCGCTATCTTTTATTTTGCTCGTTGTTATTGTAATTTCATGACTCGTGAATTAGTCAAGTTTGATTTAAGTAACAGTAGTTGAGATCATAGTGCGGAATTTGTCCCACAATTTGAGTCCAGTATAATGTCGAGTTAATTTTTTTTTATAATTTAATAATATGTCACGTTTTCCCTATAAAAAAACACATAATAATAAAAACATATAAAATCATATGCATGAAAGAGAAAATATTGACCTATTTTTTTCATAAATATCTTATCTGATTAGTGGGTGTAGATCATATGCATGAAAGTGACTTCATCACGGGATAGCTAAAGGTAATGGCAATTCCATTTCAGTGTACATCAACAAAAGATTCTCCTCCAACAGACTCACCATTTATCGTAACATTGTATGTGTATACGCGTCATCACATCTTCATTGCTACTGTTCATTTAACATGTCTTATATAGTAACTCATCACATATTTCTCCACCTCAGATACGAAAATACAGACACTTGACCTCATACTCATACATGTTACTTTCCAGCTCCGAAATAAGAAGCACTACTGTGAGGTCGGCCAACGAAAAGAAGCAAAACTTCCATTTATCACCTATTCTTGTTACCTATTATTACAATAAATATTCTGCATCACCATATCTATATTTTCCATTTGAAATTACACATATTACTCATTTTGAATTATAAAACCGATTAAGTTCATCGTACATTAGTGGTCCTGAAAAATTTCGACTTGTTTGATCGATTAATGTTTTAGTAATCCTTATTTCTTAATTTATTTTAAAATTAGAGATTACCTTCGATTAATTTAGAAAGTCATCACCCCTATAAACATTGTTGTGTATTTTCAAAATTGTGTGTGTGATAGTGAAGGCCATTTTAATTTGAATATATTTTACTACAACCGATATATATGATCTCAAAATAGAAAATATTTTATTTGAATCCTGCAAAAACTTTATAAATTGATTACAGAAACGCCAGGGAGTGCATGCATGATTGAAAATAATTAAAATCTGTATAAATTTCATCACATGGAAATTGTACATACGAACACAATTATTTAGTAAATTATTAAAAACAACAAGCCTCGTGTGTCGGCCACGTGCAAGCATGGATGGTCTGGACATGCTCCACCTGGACCGACCCAATTACTCGAGTCTTTCGAGTCTATTACGGTTAAGAGGAACACATTTTGTCTCGAATGTTTAGGACCTTTTGGAGTAGTACTCAACCCCATAATTTCGTACCCTTTTTTTATATTGACGGACGATCGATAATGTGCGCACCGAGACGTTTCTGTTGATAATATATTTTTATGTCGACCATGTTTTCTTTACATATTTATTATTTTCTCTCAATTTTATAATCGTTCGATCCATGTCGTTTTACTGTTGGAACATAGTTCCATCGATTGGAATCCCATGTTTGATTCCTGTCAGGAGAAGCAAAAATAGGGGTTGTAAAAGAAATTACACCTTACGAAACTGAACAAAGTAATTGTTAATTTGATACTTGTAAATTAATGGCATCTTTATGTATAATTAAACATCATTTTGTTCTTTTTCCATCAAGACAAGCATTTTTTTAGCTTCTAAAGAAACTAAATAGAACTCTAACTACTTAATTTCTAAACATATAACACTGAGTTCTATAGGAATATATTTTGTTGGCTAAATCACTTTCTGTGTCTAAAAACCAAAATCATTTTGGTCACAAGAAAACCTCAAAAGAAAAACACATTTTTTAACATGGAGTACACAGTGGCGGATCCCGTATTTATTTAAAATGGGGGCAAAACTCCATACTAAAAAAATTAGTAAAAACAAAAAATATAAATTAAAGAATAAAACCAATTAAATGAACAATAAATAAAAATTTACTATGGTTTCAACTCTTCCAAGGCCTATTTTTTTTAAAAAGGACCCTTCCAAGGCCTAGATAATGTTAGAAAAAGCCCAAGCCCATTGCTACATTATTTTAAAAAGGGATAATTCATGTTCATTGCGGTGAACTATGACACATTATCATGTCACTACGGTGAACTATTTTAAAAGTCAGTTCAATACGGGAAACTATTTTTACGTGTCATCATCCATAACTCTGTTAAATTGAGTGTAAAATGTCTAAATTACTCCTTAATACTAATATTTTTTAAACATAAAACATTAAATATTAAAATGAACAAAAAATAGAGACGATGATGTCATCATGACATCATCGTCTCTTCTTCATCAGACTTATGCGTCGCCCCAGAAACTCTGTCCGAAAATCTTCAGATGAGTTCTCCGACGATAAACTCCGTCCGGTGGCATGCGGGTGGAGGTGGTGGAGATCGAAGGACGCCGTTTGAAGCCAGATCCCGTCGGTGGCCTCAGATCTCGTGGGTGAAATCGGAGTCAGGGGTTTGGGTGGTTTTCCAATTTGGCCTCAGGCGAGATCATGTCGTCGGTGGCGCTTGAGACCGGTGTCATTGATTCGAATCTCTGGCATGTCCATTAGCAAAGAAGCAGATGAAAACGAAATAAATAAAGGACAGATAGATTTATGACTATTTCGCCAAGGACAGATAGATTGCTGTTCTCGCGAGGGCTTCATGGCTAGGCTAGCAATCCGGGTCAGGCTAATGGATTGCTATCTTCTCTTCTCTCTCCCATATTGGTTCCAATTGGGTTTATGCAAATGTCACATTAATTTTTTCAATTTGAATCTCAGAGGGCAGAGGCGTTTTAGAAGAGATCTATCTCTCTTCTCTTTTAAATTTACATTAATTATTGAAAATTAAACATAAACATTAATTACTGAAAAATCAAATATTAATGATCGTATGGTAGTTGTTATTGAAATAGTAATGGTTGTTGACAATTGCCCATTAATTAAGGGAGAATTTCATATCTATTTATTAATTTTCAAAGATTGAAAGAGTAGTGATTGTGGGGTTTTTGGTGTATTTATTTATTTGATTGAATAATCAATTCTAAGAGTATTTAGTTCTTGATCTAAATGTTTATAAGTGAGAAGGGGAGCTCGTAACAAAGGTGAGAGAGGGGAAGAGAGAAAATGGGTCACATGGCTTTTTTTGAAAATTAGAATGCTAACTGAGGGCATTTTTGTCTTTTCAATTACATTTTATTCTTTTTAATGATTATTTATTTAAATAAATGGATCAATTTGTAATTTGAACTGGCCAAATTGAATTTGAATCAGTGAAATTGAACTTGAACCAATCAGACTGGATTAGACCAGAAAATATGATTTGTAATGTAAGGGCAGACCCTAATACCCTTTTTGTATTTGTTTCACCTACTAAATAATGTCATTAATAACAATGGTGAATGAAACAAATCTAATGAACAATAAGAGTTGTAAGATTTGTAGCAGATGCATCATCAAACTAACAATCAATAGAAAATCCGTGATTTATTGCACGGCCCACGTTTTACTTGTACTCGCCTGCGGCCCGATTTCCCTCATCACATGTAGCCGCCCAAATAACAGCCCAAATGAGGTTCCATTGCTGAATTGGAACATTCAGTATCTTGAAACATTTCCTAGTCACAAAGGGTAAAAGAGGTCATTTGATTTTAGACCAACAGGCACAACTAATAATTACATTTTTTTGCAAGTAGAAGTTAAGAGTCATCTTAATTCTCATTACAGAGACTAGTCAAAGCGAGTGTAAATCTGTGGAAGGCCAGAACTGTACTCTATCTGGAAGCACTAGAGCTCAAGAGTCTCCCAAGCCATAATGCATGAGTAAGTGCACCACCTCTCTGGGTTTTATTGCACTTTATGCTCATCTGTCCTTTGACCATACCTCCCCTCTGATTACTTGTAGAAAATTATCTCCAACACTATGGAAAATTCTAATCCATTCATGTGCTGATGAGACAGACCAAAGTTGAGTGGCCACATTCATAAAGCGTATTATTATTCAGCTACTCCTCCACCATTTCGCATTCCACAACTTGCTCATCATATTCTATTCGTCATTTCAAATGGAATTTTAGAATCGACAAACAAGCGATTCATTATTCGATGTGGGTCACTCCATGTTTTATATATATGTGGTCAAATCGTGACCTGAATTTGACCACCAGACTATTAATTCAAGCACTTTATCATTTAATCAAATATATTTTAGAGTTCATCGTATAACATAGAACTATACTAAAAGTTTAAGCCTTTCATTAATCATTAACGCGTAGATCAGATCATTTTTGCTCTCATCCACTTATCACAAGGGCACATTGTCATTAAGAACATAAAAGAAAGTTTTATAAGTTCATTTCTTCTATTTTCTTTCCCTTTTTATTGAAATTAAGTAAACATTGCTCTCATCTATACAAGCACCCTCTATACGCCGGTGTCCAATAGTCTGATCCGGTGTTCTCCCGATAAACTTGAGGTGTGCATGAAATAGGAACTAAACATAGTCCTCTGCTCCTCAGATCATGTCTTGCCTCGCCTTTGTCTTTTCGGTCCATCATACCTCCCCATGGATCCTGCCATAAAATGAACATAATATTATCTATAAGATCATAGCTCACATCAAAAAATATGGTCCACGAGAAAAAAATTAATCCACATTTACCTTTGGTGAATTGGTCTTCATGTATGGATTACTCAGTAGCTACAAGAAATTTGAATATGTCAACGTTATAGTTTCACATGTAACGATTTACATCTAGATCGATCTCAATCTGGTCTACATGTGAGTACGTATAGTGATGTTCGATGTTAATTACCTGAACTTGTTCTTGCAGAAACTTAATGTATCCGATTGCTTCATAGAGCACAGATGCTGTATCAGTCTGAAAATAGACGAATATTAAATGAACAAAACAAAAAGATGAAGAAAATAAAAAAGAAGCATTAGAGAGAGGGTAGTGGAGGCTCTCTTTGTCCTAACCTTCCCAAATGGGGACACAATTTGTTGTAGGGCAGTGATCCTGTCTGCGAGCTTGACTTTTGGCACCTGCAACTTTAGGGCAAGTAAAAAAGTTCAGCAACTTACATTCTTTTTCGCTTTTAACTGTATGGGAATCTTCAAGCTTTTCATTTATTACTATGCTTTCCACTATATAGATATACTTGTTACATTAGGTCTCTGTCACTTTAATCGCAACAATTAATTAATTTGTTATACCTTTGCAGTTGATGAAACTGTTGAGTTTTCTTGCTTTGTTTTTTTAGGAACTGTCTCCGAATTGTCTTCGGATATTCTTTTCTTCTTCCCTTCGTTGATCCCCTGTCCTCTTCCTCCATTAATCCTAGTCTGCATAAATTTACGAAGAAAAACATTACTAATCAAACACAACGTGTTTAAGTCAAGAAACAAAGCGTGCAACTGATCATTAATTAATTATGATACTTACGGGAGGACTGGTTTGTAGAGCTTGCTTCTTGCAATTATCAGACAAATTGGTTGTTTTGAAGGAGGGTTTAGGAGCGTGGGCGTTATCGATCAAGGGCTTGCCTAATCGACTGGTAAAAGAAATAACATCCGCGAAATGTGTGGGAGGATTGTGAATTCCATAGTAGCCCTTGTTATTACCATCTCCAGGTAGGGAGGTAATGTTATTGATACCAATTTGATGTCCCGTAGCGTTAACATGGAACGGAGTCCTCCTGGGTGCACCGTCCATTTCCCAGCGATCATCTTCCAATTTCAAGTGATCGCTATGATGATGACCATAGAGGTGATGATGAGAATGCATGTTTGTATTGTGGTTGAGAGATGGGTCGGGGTTGGGAGGAGCGATGGACCAGTTGGTGACGAGGTTGGAGAGCTTGGTGAGCCTCTTGGGGTCCATAAAGCTGTTTGTGAGTTCCCAGCTCTCTAGCTGCTTAAGGTAGTCGCATGCTGGCTCCAACATGCCCGCTAGGTTCTCTCCTACGCCTTGACTATTGTGCAATTCTTCATTGCCCCCTGCTCCTCTGTCGTCATACAGGTACGCAAATATTTATTAAATAATTTCAAACAAAACTTACATCATTTCCTATCTGTGATCAACGCTAATTACTTAACTAGAGGAATATGCATACAGCATAGGATACTCTAGTTGGGAATGATTGAGATAGTTTCAGTATTGGAGAAACATTGTACCAAAAGTTATGGGGAAATTAGGAGGAAAAAATAATGTTAGTGGGAAACAAAAACACCTTACTACCTCCTCTACCCTCCTACACTTAGCAGAGCTTTTTTTCTTTTTTTTTTTTGTTAAGAAAACACGTATATTCATCAAAGATGAATGTGCAAATAATAATTAATAACCACTATCAACCTCGTGATTCATTGCTAGTTTTTTTACTTTTATATAAAAATTGCTTATAAAAAAAAACAACTATCGAAATAAGTAGGTGGAGTGTCAGAAATTTCATGTAATTAATGTGAGGTTATGACTAGTTTCAATATTCATGTTATCGATATTACTGATAAAAAGTCATTAATAATGACTACCAAAATAATATTTAAAGGATGACGATATGGTGAATATATACCAATATATTTAGGTGAAAATTATGGATTGTGGTATTCATATATAAACTAAGAATTTATGAGTTAGATGATTATCTTGCCCTAATCAATGATTGAGATTGAACTCATTATTACAACGAGTGTGTTGGAAACTTGTTTTTATTTCTAATGAAATAAAGTTTTGAACAAACTTTTTTAACGAATTTAATTTGAATTAAATTCTAACACAATATGAACAAGTTTCCAAAGTCTTTACTCGAACATGACTCTGGTTATAATGAAGAAGAGCTTACAAGAATACTTGGCTCCATATATGATGGTCCGAAGCAGCTTCTCCGATCAAGCGATGGTGATGTTCATGATGAGGCGGATCGGCGTGAAGGCGGCGGGAGGAGTCTACGGTGAGGCCGGAGTGATTGGAAGCGTTGGTGAAGGAAGGAGAGATGGAAACATCGTCGTCGCAAGAAGAGTTGGAGTTAGGGTTAGGGTGGTGCCAAGGGTTGGCCCAAGAAGAGAGAGAGCTGGTTGCATGGAGATCCCACCAGTGCGGCGGAGGAGACGTCGACGAGGTAGCCACAGAACTCTGATCAGTGCACTCTTCAGCCATATCTCTATGTTTTGAGTTTTTTTTTATGTGTGGAAAAATGTGGGTTATGAAAATGTTGGGATTGATGAACAAGATATAGGAATTGAGTGGTGGTGATGTGGGTGTTATTTCAATAATGGGGGAGACAATAAAATATGCAACCACTCACCTTTGGTGGGACAAAAATAACAAGAGTTTATTTACTTATTTTTATTTTATTTTGCTTATATATATAATAAGTATAGAAATGTGATGTTGTGATGGGTATTTATGTTAGCCTAACTACAGATGTTAGATTTTTATATCATCAAAATAAACGTGGATTACACTTAATACTTATAGGAATTATTTATGTAACAATTAATTTTGCGGTAGAATTAATAACTCATATCAGAGGTTTAATTGAAAAAGCTTAAGATTAAAAAACTCAATGAAAATCATATATAATTTACTTGAAAATAATTTTTTTTCTTTCATTAACTAAGTGTTTATTCTTAACCATTTATTTTCTCAATCTAATTATTTAAAATGAGTCTTAATTTGAATTAGAAGAAGTAGTTTTCACCTAAATAACTCTTACAACTTATAATATATTGAAAGGGGACGCTGTGATGTTTTTATACACATTTGTAGTGAGGAAGTCGTAGGTTTGAATCTCGTTAGGAAAGATAGTGTGAGATGTTTAGATAGTACTCATGAGAAACAAGTTTCACTGAAACCTTTTCGTGATAGTAGAATTTGATTCAATTTATATATAGAGAGAGAGAGAGAGATTAAATCACACACAAACCCAAGCATTTTTACAAACTGTTCAAACTCGCTGACAGCCACTCATCTCGCGAGATTAAAAAACAGCGTGACGCGTGGCAGAGCGCGTGCTCCACTTAAGTGAGGGGCAGTCATGTATTTTTTACACGCGCGTGCGCAGTTAAGTGTGTGAAACTTTTGCACTTTAGTGGTTTTTTTGCCCTAGGGGTGGAACTTTTGCGTTTTTAATGGAATAATTTTGTTATTTTCGAAATAGCTTGAGCGTATGAACCGAAACACAAAAGTTCCACTACAAATCTTAAATATAAATCCTAAAAAATTGAAATTATAATAAAAAAATGATCACGAAATCATAGAACACTATCAGGAAAACAGAAATAACAAAATTATTCTATTAGAAACGCAAAAGTTCTACTGCTGGTGCAAAAATTTCACTGCCCAGCGAAAGTTCCACGGCCGGTGCAAAAGTTTCACACACTAGTAATGCGTGCGCGCGTGTAAAAATACAGGACTGCATCTCACTTAAGTGGAGCGCGCGCTCTGCCAGGTGTCGCGCTATGTTTTAATCTCGCGAGATAAGTGGCTGTCAGCGAATTTGAACCGTTTGTAAAAATGCTTGGGTTTGTAATGGAATATATATATATATATATATATATATAGTAGATATCAAATACAAACTTGATGACATTGTCAAAACGTCCAAACCTCCTTATTGC